>JNVV01000073.1:0-17873 GCA_000733355.1 Falciphora oryzae
TCACCGAGTGGCGCACCCTCACCGAGTGGCGCACTTCAAATCCCATACTAAATGCCGTTTTTAACTGCTAGTTAAATCGATCAATTTAATATAAAATTCCGTAAAAATTTAATATGTTATATTTAACTATATAACCGATTTTATAATGAATTAGTGATATTTTTACCATTACTCCTTTAGGGTTAGTTTGTAGCACTGTGTATTTGCACTGTGTAAATATGCAAACTAACCCTAAAGGAGTAATGGTAAAAATATCACTAATTCATTATAAAATCGGTTATATAGTTAAATATAACATATTAAATTTTTACGGAATTTTATATTAAGTTGATCGATTTAACTAGCAGTTAAAAACGGCATTTAGTATGGGATTTGAAGTGCGCCACTCGGTGAGGGTGCGCCACTCGGTGATGAACCACGTTATTCATACGTCTGTTATGTTTATAAAAGACCTCGGTGCCTCTACTATGTAGTATTTACATATAAAAACCCTTGAACTCGTCCTCGGGTGCGTATCGCCCCCGTTCCGGAGCTTAGGAGTAAAAACCATATCTGCTTTTCGTATACGGTCCTGCTATATTAAACAATAGTACCGTCTGCTTGTTTTTATGCAACTGCTCGTAAGGGTTCCGTCGTAAAAGCGTTTTTGTAATCAGTAAAACAAAAGGAAAATACGTAAAAAAATAAAGGTATATTGCGCCGGGGCAGCGCCTCGGTACCGGGTTTCGCCCTCGTAGCGAAACGGCTATGTTAGTACTTGTATTATAGCGTCCTAATGTGGCTTTTCCGCGTAAGTTAGCCCGGCTCCGCTCCGGGTCCTAACCGAAACAACGCCTTAATATCGGGTTTCGCCCTCGTAACGAAACGTCTATATTAGTACTCGTATTATAACGTCCTAATATAGCTTTTTCGCGTAAATTAGCCCGGCTTTACTCCGGGTCCTAACCGTAAGCGGGCTTTCCGGGTCCGGCGTTTTGCTTTGTAACTTTAAATAATTTAGCTTTTAGTAGGTGCCCGCTTCCGAAGCCGTTACTCCACGTACGCTTCAGGTCCGCCTTTATAGCTTGCATCTAATCTTTCTATTGGTTGCTTCCGTTTTTTGGATTGCGTTATTTAGGTAACTTTTTTTTATTACTGCGTTGTTATGCGTTATAATTTCAAATGGTAACTTCCTTTTATTTCCTTCCGGATCCGGGTTTCCACCGGCCTTTCTTTTCCCAGCTATAAAAAGCCCTTTTTCCTTCCTTTTTTTCCCTTTCGCTTTTTTTTACTACTATTTCCGGTTTTACCCTTTTGCCCTCGCTTTTTTTTTCTCCTATTTGCATTTAAATTTTTACTCGTTCGCGCCTCGTTTCCCTTCCGTTTTTTATTTTTTTATAGCATAGTTCCTAAAAATAAAACTCCCAAATCTCCCCGCGGTGGTAGTAGTAGCGGTCGCGGTAACAATCCTAATAGCGGAATTACGAACGGTAGCCGCGCCGCTCCCGCCGCTGCAGCTAATAGCAATAGTAATAGTAGTGGTAGTAATGGCAATCGTTTTTTTAATCGCCCTCCGCCTGCAAACGAAAACGACGGCGACGGCTTAAACGACAGCAGCTCGGGCGACGGCGTTTAAAACCCTCGTATTAAAACTGTAAATGCGGCTTTGCCTCGTTTTTTTCCCGGTTTTGTAACTAATTTCCTCTTTTTTTCCCAACTTTACCGCTTATATAATTAATCGAAGTACTTACTGGCGGTTAAAGTCCCCGATAATTACGTTTTTTACGATGATATGGTATATATTTGCCGCCCCGCTATTTTTCCTATTCCGCTTCGCTAACTTCCCAATCCCTTGTATAAAATATATGTTAGCTATCTTTAACGTTTCGCTAACGGTATTAACGGTGCCGGTATTATGCGCTAATGCTACTACAAAGCTTGTATATAGCGCTTTTTATCCTGCTTTTTTCCGTTTCGTTTCCGGTTTTGCTAACGTAGTAATTCCAGCTACCAAAAGCCTTACCTGTATGGGCTGCGCTTAATCGCGTAGTGCCTGCGTTCAAATTAGTCGCTTTTTTTTTAGTATCCGCTCGCGATTTCGTCGCTAACGTTTCGTTCCCGTCGCGGTAGCCTCCCATTAGTTCCAAAAACCAAATTGCCGCTATTTTTCGTGCCCACTATCGCTACATGCAATCCCTGCCCAAAACCAGTGCGGACCGCGATATTGCGTTTGCGGATATCTATACTGCTACTACAGTATATACCGCCTCTATTCCAGGCCGCTATTTGTTTTATCCTAACATTTCTTTTTATTTTAAACTCGCTATACCGGTTTGGAGCATGTGATCGCCGGGTATTACCGTATCTCAAAGGACATCCTTAAGCGGTCTGGTATTCCCTCCGGCGCCGGGTCTGGCCGCTCGTTCCCTATCAGTTTTGGGAATGCCTTCGCTGCTATAGCTGCCTTTAGTGGTTCGGGTTTGGTCCGTTCCCCTTCCGGTAACATGGTGCCCCCGGGCTAAGCTATATCAGGCTGGGCTAAAAGGATCGTTGCTAAGTGGAGCACGGAAAATCGCACTCGGATGGAAAAGCTGGCTTTTAAGCAGGCTAAAATACGGGTAGGTGTTTATCTTTTCGCTTTTGCTGTCCGCTTTTAGTCCGCTAACTCCACGGTATCTTTTAGGTTTCCCTTCGGCAAAACGTCACCGAGGACGTTTTTAACAAGATACAAATGTAGTTTTATTAAAACGGTAATTAAGTAACTAGTTGTCACACGGAAGAACCCGTGGACCTAACTAGTCGGCATCACGAGTCGGCCTTACGGAGGTTCGGAGACCCGCATAGGCGGTCAACGGCCCCAAGGCCAAGCGGTGAAGGTTGGAAGGCAGTGTGAATCATGTACTCGATACTTCGCACGGATCACAAAGGGTCTATATAAACCCTGCCATCTCCTATATCTTCCACGAGAAATTCCTTCTTCCTCAAGCATCTCTTAAGCCCATAAAAAGATTATCTGCAATCTAAAGATTCTTTCTCCAAGCCGTCTTTGACCCCTTGTTACAAATAATCTTTCTTTGCTCTGCCCCCTAACGGAAGCCTCACTATCTTTCCTCCTAAGCTCTGGAGAGGCCCTGTCAGTCGGCACCCCCAAACCCCAACTGTTGCCTTCTTTAGCGAATAAAACCCTGGGGCCACACCACAAACATTTTGACTGTCACCGGTGTTCTCGAACGGGTAAAAGCGAAAAGAATATACAGGAGGGTCGTTTCACCCTCTCAATCGCCCTGGCGAAGTCACGGGACTCCAAAAAAGGCCGGAAAATCTCCTTTGTACCCTTAGGACTTTACGCTGCCCAGGAATACAGGGAACCGGACCCCCTCATCTCCGATTCCGGTATACCTACCGATACCATGCCGGCCCAATCTGGGAAAGCGGCCGGAAAAGCCCCCGAAGGCCCCTCCCGGTCTGCACCGGAAAAACGTCAAAATACCCCTATGCTCGACGATCAGGGGGCACTTATCCTTTATTCGGCACCCCCCTTCGACATAGCCCTCGAACAACAAGCCCTTATATCCGTGGGACGCCTTCAAGACCCCCCGGGCTGGATGACCGAAATCCAGCGGGAATTCATCAGTACGCACGAAGCAATTTCGGCCCTATCCCGAGGTGTGAGCCAGGAAATCCTCGCCGATCGGGAACAAATCCGCGAAATCAGGACCCATTACGACCACATCACCCACGCGTACCATACCGTCGTCTCCTTATATAAGGAAGGCCTGATCGCTTCTGCCGAGCAACAAAAGGCATTCCGGCAACGGATCATCAGCGAAAGCCAGGCATTCGCACAACAAGTTTGGGCCACGGTCGCCACTTTGGCCGGAGAACAACGAACCCGTTCGGAAGCCCTAATTCAGCTTCGGGACGTTACTCGGGCACAGCAACAACACCTTCAGGACCTACAGGCCCAACTTTCCACCTTTAAGGAAAAAGTTACTAACTGGGCCGTCGATAAGGATGCCCAAATCCAGGATCTCCTAACTAAGGAGCATGTTTCGCCCGAGGCCCTTACTAATGCCGAACGGCGCATACTGGCCCAAACGCATCAACTCGTCAAAGATGCCGTACGAAAAAGCCGGCGACTTGCGGCACAAAGAAAGCGACCTAAATCAGCTACGGTACTCTCGGCCCTCCAAAAGTCGTCCCTTCCACCGGGCTCACGTCAAAGCACTCCAGTAAAGGGGGAACCCGTCCCTTCCACGGAGAAACCCCTGCCCCAATCGGCGCTTAAAACGTCGGCATCATCACGCCAGGGCTTTCAGGACCCCCTATCGTCCGATAACCTCCGACGGCAACAAGTTCGGGCTACTGCCTTCGCTGCCCAACAACAGTACAGGGCCGCAACGGCAGGTCCCAAGCACTCCGGAAGCCTCGGGGGACTCCCTCAAAGGCCTCCCCAGGGGCCACCTAACGAACCTCCCGAGCATATTGCTATTCCTTCAAAACCTTCAGAACCTTCGGACTCCTCCTCGGAAAACGATGCCCCCGAAAATAACGGACGGGCCTCCAAGGACCCCGATTTGCGGGACCTTATCAAAGCCATCCAACAGGGAACTGCTTACCCGCATAGTCGGATCCCTACGGCCGTCATCAACCCAGTCCAGCTTAACAAGCCACCCAGTTACGACGGCAAGGACCTGGCTAAATTTAGGCCATGGTAGCTTCGCGTTACCTCCTATATGAAGACCTACGTCGAAAGCTTTCCTAACGATACAATTAAAATCAACTGGGTCGGTCCCTACTTACGGAAAACGCACAAATTTGGCACCATCAACGCCTTCGGTCCCTTCGAAACGCGCAGCTCGAAAACAACTAGCGGGCCTATTCGGCGGCACTACAAAAACGCTTCCGGGACGCCACCGAACACCACCGCAACGCTAAAAAAATACGGGAGCTTAAGTACAAAGGAGATACCGTTCAGTACCTTACTAAGCTCCTTAACCTTAACGAAGCGGTCCAATGGTCCGGCGTCATGTTCAGGGAGCACATTTCCCGCACCTTCCCAAAGGAAATTACCAAATTGGTATATTCCCGTTGCGGAGGAATCCCTAATACGGACGAAAAATTCCTTGCTGCAATCCAGGAAGCCGGCAAAATCCACGAGGTTATGCTCCAAAACCCTGGGCTAACCCCGAAGGATAAGGGAAAAAACGAGCCCGCTTCGACCCCGGAGCGCTCGAACGTGGGCCGTCGCCGCGGCAAAGGCTCCAAAGACAGGAACCCAAATCCATCCTCAAGCTCCCGTTCCGGAAAAAAGGCCAACGATAAAAAGGCCGCCGACAAAAAGAACAACATTTGGACTACCACCAAATTGGCACTTGAAGGAATCGAACAACGCGATATCGACGCACGAAAGTTGGCCAAAGCCAACTGCTGGCGCTGCGGAAAAGAAAGGCACCATACGTTAAAATGCTACGCCAAAAAGGACACCAACGGCAAGGAACTTCCTTCTGCACCTGCAAAAACGGCCGGAGCTAAATCCATTTCTAAACGCCCTGCAACGGACGAACAAAAGGAACAGCCACAGGCCAAAAAAGCCAAAATCGCCGGCCTCGTTTCGAAAGCCCTGGAAGGAAACGCCCTTACCAAATCCCGAATCTTTAAGCTGTCAAATTCGGAATCGGACGATGACTGTTAACAACCATCGACCATCGCTGCTGCCCGAAAGCCCCTAACGGATAAAAAGCTCGCAAAGCCGATCCTCCGTATGTATATACGGGCAAAAGGATCGAAGGAAATACCTGTTCGGGTCCTTTTGGACGGAAGTAGCGATACGAAGGTTATTTCAAACAAAATAGCCAAGCAGCTTCCAGGGCATTTGGTTAACAAAGCTATTCCCCGCATTATAACTACCTTTTTAAAGGCGGTCGAACTAAAAGCCGGAAAGCAACTAGTAGTCGACGTTACCCTCCGGCACAAAACGCACTATTCTACGGAAACGTTCGAAGTTAATCCTACGGATCCAGATTGCGACGTTATCCTACCTTTCGCATAGCAAAAGCAACACCCACCGTTGGGTTTATTGGATCGCGACCTTCGGGATATCCGCATAGATTCGGACAAATGCCGGAAATGCAACAAGCCCCGGGCCCGAAAGCCGCCGGATTTACGGCCACCTAAAGGCTTACGCCTTCGGGAAAATATAAAAACAGTCGAGCCTGCGACTATTGCCACCATTAAATACGGGCATGGTATTCCTTCCCCTAAGGAAGTGGCCAAAGCAGATTCAAACGGCCTCGAATCGGTACCAAAGGAGTTTAGGGAATTCCTTCCTATTATGACGGAAGCGGCCGCTACACGCTTTCCCGATCATTAGCTTTGGGACCACGAAATTCACCTAAAAGAAGGAGCCCAATTAACCCATAGACCCTTATACCAAATAAGCTAAAGGGAGCTGGACGTTTTAAAACTTTAGCTGGAAAAGCATATGCGAACCGGCAAGGTTAGGCCATGCAAAACTGCTAACAGTTCGCCCTTTATATTCGCAGAAAAAAAAGACCCCCTCGATCCCTTAAAGGTGGTGGTCGACTATAGGGACGTTAACGCTAAAACGATCCCGATTCGGTGTCCTATCCCGCTTATTACGGAGCTCCAGGATCGATTTCGGAATGCCAAATGGAAAACGAAAATCGACCTTAAAACCGGGTTCAACCTAATTCGAATAAAAAAAGGTCACAAATGGCTTACAGCCTTCCGCTACAAATACGGCGTTTTCGAATTCACGGTTATGCCCATAGGCCTTATCAACGCGCCTACCACCTTCCAAAGCATGATGAACCATATTTTTATGGACCTTATCGATGCCGGGCTCCTTATATATCTAGATAACCTCCTGATATACGCCGAAACTAAGGAACAACACGATAACTTGGTAAAGGAGGTGCTTCGCCGCCTTACTAAGCATAATTTAGCCGTGGCCCCTCGCAAATGCGTTTAGGGGGTACACGAAGTCGAGTTCCTTAGTTACATAATAGGACCCAATGGCATCGCAATATCCAAGGATAAAATGGACGCCATTGTGCAATAGGAAGCCCCCAAATGCCTTAAGGACTCCCAATCCTTTATTGGCTTCGCCAACTTTTACAAGAGGTTTATTAAAAGGTTTTCCAAAATCGTTAGGCCTATAACGACAGCTAACGCCCTGCCAAAAAGCCAATAGCAATGGACCCCCGAAATGGAATAGGCCTTCGAAGCCTTTAAAGTCGCTTTCGTTTCGCCTCCGATGCTCCGGCATTTCGACCCATCTCTTCCAGCACAAATTGAAATGGACGCTTCGGACTTTGCCCTTAGAAGGGTGCTATCCCAAAGGGACCCCGAAACCAACAAACTGCACCCCGTTGCCTTCCATTCGCGCAAAATGTCACCCGCCGAAATCAACTATAAAATCTACGATAAAGAACTTTTGGCGGTCGTTAACTGTTTCGCTAGGTGGAGGCATTACCTCAAAAGGGCAAAGCACCGGATAAAGGTTTATACGGATCACCGGAACCTTAAATATTTCCTAACGGCCAAAGTCCTTAATCGAAGGCAAGTCAAATAGGCACAACAGCTGGTTGGTTATTGGTTTATAATCAACTACCGGCTAGGAAAGCAAAATGAAAAGGCCGATGTGCTGTCGAGATTACCCCAGCACAAGCCTAAGAAAAGGGGGAGTAAGGATCAGCCGATTACGACGATCCTGCAAAAAAAACACTTCCCAGCAAAAATTTCGGCCCTGGAAGGACAAAGAGATAACCCTATAGAAAAAGTTTTGCCGCAAAAAGCACCTTTTTTCCTCCTATCCCCAAGCCGGCTTTGCAGTATTCCAGTCCTAAAGTGGGCTACGGAATTTACTAACAAAGTTAAGCAAACTGGTATATCGGATCCCGAATACCAGGGCCGCCTCCGGAAGCCCGAAAAGGGTGAAGAAGTAGAGGATGGCCTCCTTTATCATAAGGAAAGACTGTGGGTGCCAACGGAGGCCCTGCAAAAGGAAGTCCTCAAGTCCGAACATGACACAAAAGTCGCTGGATATATGGGTATGGATAAAACCCTCGAGTTAATTACTCGGCACTTTTAATGGCCCAATATCGAGGCAAAAGTCCGGGAATACGTAAGGGGATGCCTGGAGTGCCAACGCAATAAGGCCCCAAAGCATGCCCCCTTTGGACCCCTACAACCCATGGAGCTGCATTACCAGCCCTGGAAGACGGTGGCCATGGACTTCATCACGGACCTCCCTTTAAGCGATGGGTGCGATTCAATCTGGGTAATGGTAGACCCCTTTACCAAGATGGCGCATTTCGTCCCCCTCAAAATCGAGGGTAAAAAATCGGATAACCTTATCCGCATTTTCGCCAAAGAATACTGGCGACTGCACGGTATGCCTCTGGATATTATCTCTAATAAAGATTCCAGATTTACGAGCCACTTGTGGAAAGACTTCCTCCGTTTGGTAGGCATCAAGCCAAAAATAAGCACTGCCTTCCATCCCCAAACGGATAAACAAACCGAAAGGCTTAACCAAAGCCTGGAAACCTACCTTAAATCTTTCGTAAATTACGAAATAACCAACTGGATCAAGCTATTACCCACGGCGGAATTTGCCTATAATAATATATCTTCGGCAAATACCTCTATTACTCCCTTTTTCGCCAACTACGGGTACCACCCAGCTTCCAATAATCCCCCTCTCCCAGGACGAGTACGCAATCCAGCAAACCAACTCTACCGGCATTGGATGACCCAGGTGCACGAAGAAGCCAAACAACACCTCGAAAAAGCCCGGGAACGAATAAAGCATTGGGCCGACAAAAGGAGAAGCCCCTCGCCGGTCTTTACCAAAGGACAATTCGTTATGTTAAACGCCCGGCACATAAAAACCCGTCGCCCCGCCAAAAAACTCGATGCCAAAATGCTCGGGCCCTTCCGGATCCTTAAGGTTATCTCTCTTACGGCGGCACGATTAGCCCTGCCTAAAACCTGGAAAATCCATAACGCTTTCCACGTATCCCTCATCGAACCCTACCGCTCTAGCATTCAGGCACGACCTGACCCTGACCAGGTATTGCGGGAGGCCCTTTCGGTTATAGGAGATTTCGTTATAAAGAAAGTTATAGATTCTATGGATACAAGCGGGAAAGTTCGTTACCTTATCCAGTAGGAGGATTACCCACGCAAAAAGGACTGGACGTAGGAACCTTAGGAGCATTTCGATACCGACGGATTTAAGCAACACGTTATTGCCTTTCATCGGCTCAACCCCGATAAGCCTAGGGACCCCCGCGTGCCACAAGACATAGGCACGGCCGCATCCTTTAAACGGGCTTCGGAAGGTCTCGAAACGCGCCCTAGGAAAAGGAAGATAGTGTTACACGGAAGAACCCGTGGACCTAACTAGTCGGCATCACGAGTCGGCCTTACGGAGGTTCGGAAACCCGCATAAGCGGTTAACGGCCCCAAGGCCAAGCGGTGAAGGTTGGAAGGCAGTGTGAATTATGTACTCGATACTTCGCACGGATCACAAAGGGTCTATATAAACCCTGCCATCTCCTATGTCTTCCACGAGAGATTCCTTTTTCCTCAAGCATCTTTTGAGCCCATAGAAAGTTTATTTGCAATCTAGAGATTCTTTCTCCAAGCCGTCTTTGACCCCTTGTTATACTAGTAGATTACATGATTTAAAATACCTTAAAAAAACACACGTTAAAAATTACCACTTTTACAATAGCGTGGTTCATTAGTGAGCGGCGCACCCTCAGCGAATAGCGCACTTCAAATCCCATACTAAATGCCGTTTTTTTCGATTAAATAACTCGCTTAGTTTAAAGCTAAATTCCATTAAAATTAAAACAGTTAACGTGGTTTACAAGCGAGTGCACCACCCAAGCGAGTGCAACACTTAACCGCTCCTTTATAACAATCGACGTGCATGCCAACCTAACAACGCCAGGAATCCATTCAAACTATTCGGAACTGTATATATCAGACATTTCTACTTCTTCCTAACAGGTGCGCGCATTATATCCTATCTTGCCGCACGTGCCACATCGCCAACGAGCCGTCGTCGCCCTCCTTTTTTAACTCCCATAATCGCGCATTTTTTGCTGTAACTATCCATCCAGCTCCTGTTGGTTTAAAACATTTCGTACCTCGTCGATAGTAAATAACCCTCCAAATCGGACACGTGTTTTTTTGGCCCTCCGGCGTTTGCTTAGTGCTTCGTTCGCCCTTCGTAGCCTGGAGCACTTTTTTTCCAAAAGGTTAACCCGATGCATGATTGCCCTAGCCCCTTTCGTTAACTGGTCCACAGCCGCTAGCATAGGTGTTAGAAAGCTGCCCCGGTAATTAGAAATCCGAGTTTTGATATGTTCGGATTGCGAAGTTGCGTCCCTAACTGTTTGGGGCGTTTTGGAGGTCCAAGGTTCGGCGTCGCTTAAGGGCTCCCTCGGGGGAGTTGGAGTCCGTAGCCTTACATCCAGCTTTTTTAAAACCGAATCCGGATTGAAAGGAGCAAGGCCAGCCCTTCGAAAGCCTTTTCAGATGTTTCCCTCGGTTATAAAGTCAAAAAATGCCGCTTTAAACGCCGAAAGGAACTCGATTTTGGTTACGTGGTTAACGTGCGACTTTATTAGGTCCTCGATTTATCGACCGTACGCTTTTTTCATTAGGTTAAAGCACTTAACGTTAAGCGGCTAAAGGAAATAAAACGAATGCGAAAGCATACAAAGCGTAACGATATTATATTCCTAACAGTAAAGTTCGAAATCCGTCGAATGGTAGCTTTCGTAGCCGTCCAGCACTAATAAACGATGTGTGCCCTTCGTGCGCGATGCAATATGTTTATCGAAATGCTGGATCTATTCCAAACCGAGCTCGTTCGTAATCCACCCGTTAGAACTTATTGCGATGACCCAATTGCGTGGGAGGTCGGTTTCCAAATACCAATTAGCTAAGTGGTATTGCCTTTTGACGATAATGAAAAGGGGGATCGCTTAGCCGCAATAGTTAACCCTTTAAATAATTGTAACCCATTCCCGATTGCCAGGTTGGACCAGCTTTGTTTTACTACGGCCTTCCGATATTGTAATAACCATAACGGCGGCAATTATGCCTATAAAAAAGCCGGTTTCGTCGAAATTGTAAATATCGTTATTTAGGATGCCATATTTGGCTACAGTATTCCGCACAAGGTCGAACTATGCAAAAACGAGCTTGGGATCTTCGCATTTGGCCCTTTGGTAATCGTACTTTCGAATCCAGCGCGTACCGAGCTTTGCGCGGCGCTTAACGAAATTCGCGACCCAGTTTTTGCTAACGGTGCCCGCGTCGCGTTCGGCGAGCAATCAATTGGCTATATCTTTAACACCAAAAAGCCGGGGAGGAAATGCGCGAAAATCCAGCTCGAGTATGTATTTAACAAGCGCCTCCTTTTCGGATTTTGTCAATTTTCGTAATTTGGGCATGCTATCGCGTCGAGCAGGTTGGCCGCGCTTTCGCCGAAAGAGTATTGTATGGTTAACTTCGTAGATCGCGGCGGCCTTCCGGATGCTTAAGTTTGGATTTATTGCAATTGCTTAAAAAGCGAGAATAATTCGGCTTTTATCGCTTTTTTTTGCCATTATTAGTTGTGGAAATATTTGCGGATGAAGTTGGATTAACGCGTGGACGCGATTCGTGTTGCACTCGCTTAGGTGGTGCACTCGCTTGTGAACCACGTTATATTTAACTGTATAATAATTATAATTTAAATTTTCCGCATTTTTATTATTACTCCTTTTAGGTTAGTTTGCTACTTTACACAGTGTATTGCACAGTGTTTCAAACTAACCTAAAAGGAGTAATAATAAAAATACGGAAAATTTAAATTATAATTATTATATAACGTGGTTCATCAGTGAGTGGGCCACATCAGCGAGTGGGCCATTCGACGCGACAACGCGACCCTTCTTTTTTCGCAACCAATTCTTCTACCAACAACAATGTTAATAGAAAGCGACGAAAACCGGGTAATTCTTGCCCTTCAAACTTTGCAATCCAACCCAAAACTAAGCGTACGGGAAGCTGCAAAAATCTACTCGGTCGCGAAATCGACTTTAACGCGTCGGAAACGCGGCCAACCTGCTTGACGCGACACAATGCCTAAAACACGGAAATTAACGGAATCTGAAAAAAAGGCGCTTGTTAAATACATACTTAAGCTGGATTCCCGAGCATTTCCTCCCCGGCTTTTTGGTATTGAAGCTATAGCCAACCGACTGCTTGCCGAGCGCAACGCGGGCACCGTTAGCAAGTGCTAAGTTAACAAATTCGTCAAACGCCGCCCGGAACTCGGCACGCGCTAAATTCGAAAATACGATTACTAAAGGGCCAACTGCGAAAATGCTAAGCTCGTTTCTGCGTAGTTCGACCTTGTACGGACCACTGTAGCCAAATATGGCATCCTGGATAACGACATTTACAACTTCGACGAAACCGGCTTCCTTATAGGCATGATCGCGGCCGTTATAGTTATTACAACATCGAAAGGCCGCGGTAAAGCAAAACTGGTCCAGCCTAGCAACCGGGAATGGGCTACAATTATTTAAAGGGTTAACGTGGTTCATTAGTGAGTGCCACACATCAGCGAGTGCCACACTTCAAAATCCTATATTAAACGGCGTTTTTTTCGATTAAATAACTCGTTCAATTTTGAACTAAATTCCACCAAAATTGAAACAGTTATATTTAACTTTATAAAGATTATAATTTAAATTTTCCGCATTTTTATTATAACTCATTTTAGGTTAGTTTACAACACTGTGTAATATACTGTGTAAAATTTTCAAACTAACCCAAAGGAGTAATAATAAAAATGCGGAAAATTCAAATTATAATCTTTATAAAGTTAAATATAACTGTTTCAATTTTGGTGGAATTTAGTTCAAAATTAAACGAGTTATTTAATCGAAAAAAACGCCGTTTAATATGGGATTTTGAAGTGTGGCACTCGCTGATGTGTGGCACTCACTGATGAACCACGTTAACTATTACGGTTAGGCGGTTTCCCCTTTTATTATCGTTAAAAAGCAATACCACCTAACCAATTGGTACTTGGAAACCGACCTTCCATGCAATTAAATTATCGCAACAAATTCCAACGGGTGGATTACGAACGAACTCGGCCTGAAATAAATCTAATATTTCGATAAACACACTACATCGCGCACGAAAGGCATACATCGTTTATTAATGCTAAACGGCTACGAAAGCTACCACTCGACGGATTTCGAACTTTATTGCTAAAAATATAACATTATTACGCTTTGCATGCCTTCGCATTCGTTTCACTTCCTTTAGCCGTTTGACGTTAGGTGCTTTAGCTTAATAAAAAAGGCGTACGGTTAACAAATCGAAAACCTAATGAAATCGCACGTTAACCACGTAACTAAGGTCGAGTTCCTTTCAGCGTTTAAAGCGGCATTTTTTAACTTTATAACCAAAGAAAACATCCAAAAAGGCTTCCGAAGGGCTGGCCTTGCTCCTTTTAATCCGGATTCGGTTTTAGAAAAGCTGGATATAAGGCTACGGATTCCAACTCCCCCGAAAACGCCTTTAAACGACCCCGAACCTTGGACCTCTGTTAAAAGAACTAATGTATTTAGCCTAGGTTGGGTGCATAGGCCCAACCTACCATGTACTACTCTTATTAGATTATCTACCCTGTACTGTTGTGGGGTTGTGCACAGGAGTAGCGGGCAGGGCTTATAGCGTACCCGGGGGTGGCTTACAGCATCTACAGCGCTTACCGAAAGCCTGAAGGTGGCCTGTAGCCCCTGTAGGATGCCTAAGCACCCAAGTCAGCCGTTGTGGGTCGCACTGACTCGCCTACCCTGCACATCTACTCTGCACAGAATTGGTCAGGAGTCAATTTGCACAAGTCAGAATTGGAGGCCCAACGCGGAGATGGGTTTGGTGGCCGTGGGTCGATTTTTTGGAAATCCCACACAAAATAATTTTTCGGAAAATCGCTCGCGGCACCGGAAGCCCCCACGGCGGAGAACCCGCGGGATCGATGTCGGTGGGTATATGAGGGAAGCGATTGTTGGCGCCCCTCAACTTCAATACAAGCCTGTTCCACCCACTAAGCTTGGGGCCCCGACAGCGCTATTTATAGCGCCTGTCAGGGCCCAATCCAACTAACCGAGACCCTGCTGGCCACTGTGACTGCGCTGCAAATCCCCGATTTGACCTCCCAATATTAATAACCTCCAAAACGCCCCGGACGGCTAAAAAAGCAATTTCGCAATCCGAACATATCAAAACTCGGATCTCTAATCACCAAAGCAGCTTTCCGACATCCATGCTAGCGGCTATGGACCAGTTTGCGAAAGGGGCTAAAGCAATCATGCATCGGGTCAACCTTTTGGAAGAAAAGTGCTCCAAGCTACGAAAGGCGAACGAAGCACTAAGCAAACGCCGGAGGGCTAAAAAAACACGTGTCCGATTTGGAAGGTCACTTACCATCGAAAAGGTACGAAATGTTCTGGACCAACAGGAGCTAAATAGACAGCTACAGCAAAAAATGCGCGACCATAGGGGTTAAAAAAGGAAGGCGACGACAACTCGTCGGCGATGTGGCACGTGCGGCAAAACCGGACATAATGCGCGCACCTGTTAGGAAAAAGTAAAAATATCTGATATATACAGTTCCGAATAGTTTGAATGGATTTCTGGCGTTGTTGGGTTGGCATGCGAGTTAATTGTCCAGAGATCGGGGTGTCGTGGCCTACTCGCTGATATGGCCCACTTACTGATGAACCACGTTAGTTAAATATAACTGTTTTAATTTTGGTGGAATTTAGCCTTAAACTAAGCGAGTTATTTAATTGAAAAAAACGGCATTTAGTATGGGATTTGAAGTGCGCCACTCGCTAAGGGTGCGCCGCTCACTAATGAACCACGTTAAACCTTTTTTTAATGTGACGTGGTTTATTACCAAATCAAATACCTACACCGGACTTTTGATCAATCAACACGCATACCAACCTAATAACGCCAAGAATTTATTCAAACTACTTAAACTATAACTATACATCAGACTTTTTTTTTAAACAAGTGCGCGCATTATGTCCGGTTTTGCTGCAAGCGCTATATCGCCGACGAATTATCATCGCCCTCTTTTCCTAACCCTTATAATCGCGTATTCTTGCTGTAACTATCCATTTAGCTCCTTTTAATTTAAAACATTTCGTACATTTTTAATACTAAGTAACCTTCCAAATCGAACACGTATTTTTTTTAACCCTCCAGCGTTTGCTTTCCAGATTACCGAACTTCTTAGTTAGCAAGCTTACCATTTAGCACTTCCTAAGCATTATCGCCGATTTTACGACGTTATCCTCGTGTAATACCTCAAAAAGTACACTGTTAGAAAATAAAAAGGCAAAGTACCGCTATTTATACTAAAGTACGAGGACGACTGTAACAGGCCTTAGTCCTACTATAGCCAGCTACAGCAGTGTTAGGCCTAGGAAGGGGAAGGTTTTTTTCTAAAAGACCTCAAATGTCTAGCAGCTTAATAATCGTATTCGTGTAAGGCTTAACAAGTTTATAGTAATAGGTAGGTAGAAACAAAAACGATAGCTTGCCCTTTCGACCTTTTTTATAGGGGGTCCCTCGAGCCCTTTTTATGCTTTAGCCTTCCGACCGTCTTTCGGTTGTCGTTGGTACGCCTCCTTTTCCGTGGCGTCCGTTAGGGCCTATTTTTCGGTTGTTATCAGTACGTTACTTCTTCCGCGGCGTCCGTTTAGGGCCGGATGTGTTTCGTTTCGTTTAAGGTTCCAGGCTGGGCTGATTTGCGGAAACTAACCGGTATGCGTATCGCAAAGCTAAACTTTTTTTAATCCGCATATCCGTTAGGGTTTGCGCCCTTCCGGCTACTACCTGGAGCTTTTTTTTAAAGTTACCAGTAGCGTTTTTTACAGCTGCTAGCTATAGTTTTGTGTAAGGTGTTATAATTATCCCCTTCCTAAAAAAAGCTGTTTTCAGCTTTTAACTTTTTTTTTGGTGCAACGACAAATTTTCGTGGATTCGCAAAAGCGTTAACCGTTTTTTTTCGCTTAAAGTAAGCGTTAGTTTTTAATAAACCCTTTAAAAAAGGATAACCAATTTGGCGACTTTAGGTATCCCTTTTTTATTGCTTAGCTTTACGTTTTAAAGCTCGTGGATCTTTTAGTTCTTTTTGTTCCGGGCCTTTTAAAAAGCTCGTACTTTTATAAGTGCGCCGTAAAAGTGTTTTTCGAACTTTTAAATGTTATACTTTGCCGGCTAATCCTTCCATTTAATTAGGTAGTATTTTTTGCCTCAAATCGGTTTTTTATTTCGTACTTTTTTAACTTCTTATTCCTTTTAGCCGTCCCCGTACTTTGATATAAGTAGCGGCACTTAAAGCTGCTTTAAAAATCAGCTACTTAAGCGCGCGATAAATCGAAGCTTTGAAGCCTTTTTAGCGACCGCGCTAGCGCTAAATTAAGTGTTGCCCTTTTTGGAATTGCCTATAGTAACGAAAGCGATCGAAAAGTTAAATAATAAAAAACTAATCGAACAAAGCAGGTAAAAATATTGCAGGTAAAAATGCTGCAAATAAAAAGTAATACAAGTGGACGACTTATATTAATAAAATTTACAAGATTAAATTGCCCGACTTTTTAAAAGCCGGAAAGAAGGCTTTTATAAAACTTAAATCTGGCTTGTAAAAAGTTTTTAATTTGCGTTCCTATTACCTCGTATTAAGTTACCTAGTGTGACGGAGCGAGCCTAATGTTGGTCGCGTTGGGGGCTCCTGGTGAAGTGATGAATTCAACTAGTAGAGGAAAGGAATCTAGGTGACAAGGTCCAGCCCCGAGGGGGGGGCTACATAAGCTAATCACAAAGCAAAGCTTTGATTAACGAACAGGGCCACTAGGCCCGATCTATGACACCCAAGCTTAAATAGCCCGTTAAGGTTATTTACTGCTATTATGCTTTTTAATTACACCATTTACCGCTTTGCCCGCCCACCGTAGGCTAAATCTGGTAAATCCTATTACGTTATCGTTCCTATCATCGTTATTAACAGCCACTAACCGCTTTAAAAGCAGCTATTTAATTTTTTCCTAATCTAGACTATTTGGTCTGGAGATTCCTTTTATTTTTAATATCACGTGCTCTAAAAAGCACGGATTACGGGATTTGTTATGTGGAAGGATTTCCTAATTGCCTGCATAAAGAAAGAGTTGCCGGTGTTGAATTGCACTGGCCGGTGCAGGCAATCGGTAGGGATCGGATCGGAGGAAGATTAGATCCTTTGATCCCGTGATTTCGATCACGGGATCCGGGAGCCCAAAGGCCCGCAGGATTGGGTGCAGGGGAACGGCCCTTTAGTGATCTGTATCGTGTATATATAACCTTCCTTCTGCTCCCTTTCTGGCAGATAGATCCCTTTCTTCGTGCACAATAGATTACGATTCCTCTGATATAAGGGATCGCTGTTCACCCTGTTTGGAGACCTCCGTGCCTACGGAGTACCTACTCCTACCAACACCCCGAGTGATTTCTCGGAAACTGCAGAACAGACCCACAACAGCCAGCCACAGGGGGTATCCTAGAATTGCCTGCTTTCCATGATACCACAAGACAAAGCACTAACCCCGAGGCGACGCCGCCGGGGTTGATCTGCGTGGCCACGTCGTGGGCGGTCTGCGCTAGAGCTGAGCTTTCCCCGCACTCGGAGCACATGCATCTTGTGGCATGCGAAATACGAGGTAGCTATCCCTCTGAGCCTCGCCCCAGCAGCTGCTGCTAGGCAGGCATCGGAGGTTGCGCCGAGGCTTGGCAAC
>JNVV01000073.1:18021-47382 GCA_000733355.1 Falciphora oryzae
GCCACAGCGTAGACTGGCCCAGAATGATGACACAACCCAGCGTCCCGTGCATCCTGCAGGGCACATCGTTTCCCTCTTCTACAAACCAAAGAGCGATACCAGAGCATCCATGCCAAAGTCGAGCCACCCAAGGCGCTGCACGTGGAGCCTGGGGTCCTGGCGGGCCTCGTCGTCGGGGGGGTCTCCCAGCCTGTGCTAGAACGGGTTTGGCCGGCATCGACCTCAACCCAACAAAAGGAGGGGGCGCCACAGGCAAACGTCGAGCCAATACTTCGAAGTGCGGGGTGCCATCCATTCGCGCGGTTTGGAGGGGACAGGTGACTGATGGGCGGGAGCCTCGTGACGACGATCGGCCATTGGCCCCTATGTCACCGGCCGAGATCCTCCATCCTGCGCCAAATGCCCTTCCTACAAACGGTAAAAAAGAACAACTGACTTGCAGCCGCAGTTTTATACACTTGTCTCGACTCGTTGACCAATACTCGCGATCCCCAAGGGCCACGCACGGCCTCCAGGAATGCAGCCCGAGAATGTGCACATAATCACGCAGCCACGCTTAGTATATGGCCCAGGTGGCTTTCGGTGAACCTTGATGCAAAGTATGGGCAGACTTGGTGCCGGTGGCCTGGGTCCGACTGCCTCTTTTGCGGTAAGGCCCGAATAGTCTGCGGGTCGCAGCCAGACGCCCAGTTGCAGCCATCCACCGCCGAAAGGCCAGTGACATCTGATCTCGAGGTCGAAGCAAGCAAGCTAAAATGCGGTCACATGTAATCGGTCTCTCGCGAATAGACGTCCCACCTTCCATCCCATATTATCCAATAGGGGGGAGGTCGTTGCGATGCTGCTTCTACCCGCCGCCTCTATTTTCTTTTCTTTTTTATACAGGCTGCGACGGCTGTGCTCCATGCCATTTGGAGCTTGGTCCTTTTTGCTAAACAGGGTGCTTCAGACGCCCCAGCCATCTGCTTTCGTGCCTGGTGCTAGCTACCCTACATCTCTTTTCTGGGGGGCATTCTCTTTCGAAGACCGCCGCGTGTCCTTTTTGTCTCCAGGATTGGCGCCTGCGATCGTTTTCCTCTGCAATTTGCGCTCAGTTAATTACCACTTTTCTCTCGATTCTCTCCTTTCATCCTAGTAGGCTCGTTGGTCCCCCGCATCCCCGGCGTCTTTACGCCCTACTGCCAATCGCCCGCTCACCAACAAGGAGCGCCGGAATGCGGCCCGACCTCCGTGTGTCTACGGGTTTAATTTGTTAGCCGCCTTGATAGCAACATGTAGCCTAGTGTCAAGCTTAGGTAGCGCTAGCACGTCATATGCCCCCTGGGAGGCAGGGACCGGTAGATCCCGACTATCTGACGTTGAATAAACTCACTCACACACACACTCTCTCTCTCTCTCTTTTTCGCAGTATCGTCGGTGCCAGTGCGCGACGGCGTACGCACGGCGCCCTTCCGGCGTTTTACGTGCTTTAGGAATTGCTTTTACGGCACTCAACTTAAGCGATTGGAAAATGGAAAGCTATCGCATCACCATGGCCAAACGAGCAGCCACACCAAGCCCCCAAGGTCCCCGAATCCCAGAGGAGTCATCCGGAATAAGCTCGCCAACCCGGAACATTGGATTCATTTTTTGGCCAACTGTGCCGATGCTCGGCCGACCGACAGGCATGGATGAACAAGCGCGCATTCCCAACTGCCATCCCTGTCCATCCTTGCCGAGACCGAGCGAGCCTGTAACACTACCCGCCCTTTCCATTTCCAGCCCTCAGTAAATACGTTTTTGGCTCTCAGTGGAGCCGTTTCCGGCTGCCGGCCGAAACCGAAACTCGGCCGACAAGAGGTGCTCCTTCAGCTCCGAAAGCGGCAGCGCCTTCTTGCACGCGGCCCCGTCCCCGACCAGGCGACGAGGTACCGCGTGCTCGCGGTCGGCTCCGCGCCGCAGAGGTCCGCGAAACAGCCGGCGCAGTAGGCGTGTCCGCAGGACGTCTCCACGACAGGCTCCTCTGCCTCGGTCCAGCAAACCGAGCACTCCGTGCTACCGGCAGGGGTCTTTTGACGGCGGGTCGGCGCCCAGGGACAGCCCGTTTTTGTTCGCCAGTAGGGCGCGGATTTTGACATGGCCGTCGGGGGAGCCGCCCGAGCAGGGGATGCGCTTCGGGTTGGAAATGATGTCTAGGGCGACCTTGTCCGGGCCGAACTCCGCCACGAGCTCCTTGAACCCTCCCCGGCAGACCCACTGGAACCCGCCAGCCCTCAGCTTGATGACGACTGCCTCAGAGACCCGCTTCTCGAGCTGGGCTGTGATCAGCTCTCGGTTTGGGGGCATGACACGGCAGCAAGTCAAAGCTGAAGTCTACCGTATCTTGGAGGCGGCGTCCAGGGATACCGGCGTTGTATGAACCGGCACCATTACAAAGGCAAACCGATCGATCGGTCGGCCGAAATCTTTGGGTTTGCAGCCTCTCGCGCGGGCGCGGTTACGCTCCGCAGCGGACCGAACACAACATATCTGCTAGGCAGTACTTGGAGGTCAAGTTTCTCCCTCGCACCCCGCTGGGCGGCCGCGAGCTCGAGGCGCACAAGCCCGTGCGTGAACGATGTCCTAGCCCCCATGTCGCCCAGATGGTCGACGCCTTCACCCTGGCCCACCACCTCGCTGCCGAGGACCCGAGCCTAACGGAGGTCAGGAGTGATCGCCTGCTCGCTTCTCCCTTCCCGCCTTTGCGCGTTGCGCTTGCACACGTGCTAACGGTCCGTTTGGCCGCCTCCTCTGCCAGACGAGTCCACGTCCCTAGATTTTGATTACTCGTCCGACGAGGACCACATCCAGATTGGCGAGCGCGCTTCTACTGCTCGTCCCGCTCCCTCGTCTCCCGCCGACGAGGATGACGAGGATGATTAGCCCGTTTCCCATCGTCCTGCCCGCCACGAGCGGGTCCTGCCTCCCTATGGCGTCGAGCGCCCAGAAGACTGCTTCCGCTGTGCCACCCAGGGCAAGTTTTGCCTCGAGCAGGATCCTCCCCGCAAGGCCTGCTACGAGTGCCACCATGCCGGCCGCTTTTGCGACACCACCGCGCTCGTCAATCGTCTAGGTCGGGCCTAGAAGGCCGCCGGCGAGAGCGAGCAGAAGAAGATTGGCGAGCAGCTTAAGTGTGCTGGTAACGCGCAGCGCCAGCTGGAGCGGCTTGAAAAGGCCAACGTCGTTCCCCCGTGAGTCCGCTCTCGGAACAGCCCACCCGCGTTATACCTTGCTGACTATCCTTTGCGCCTAGTAGAACTGCCTTTTAAAACATTCGGCGGCTTAAATACGTTGCTACCTCGCCCCCTTCTCCCCTTCGATACCTGTTTCCGCCGCCATGTTGCGGGTTTCCTCGAGGACCGCCTCTTTATATCCGACTGTTTCGGAGACCGCTTTCCCAAATTTGAGGCCATGTGTCGGGCCTTTAAGCGCACCGGCGATGCTGCGAACCTTCCTCCCGCCGAATCGCCTTCGCCGCAGAAACCCACGCGTCGCCGCGCTTTTTCGCCCGAGCTGGGGGCGAGTTTGCGGTTGTGCGTGCCGCTGCGCAGCAGGCGGTCCGGCGTTCCGGGCATCGCCGCCGGGACCTGCCACGCCATCGAGGAGGTTCGGTGTTTTAACCCTCAATTCGTAAAACCAAGCTCAGAGTTAACCTTCCCGATATGCCGACGAACACGACTAACCTTGCGTTTACTTGGAAGAAATACACCGGCTTCTACATTTTTTAGTGCAAGGGTGTTAAAAAAAAAAGGCTGCCAAAGCTGCCGCGCTATTTGTCACGGGGCAAGCCGAGGGGCCTGTACGAGGGATAACAATGATACTAGACGGTGATCAGAGGGTAGAAGCCCTATATTACTATGGGGTAGATACAACTTCAGCTTGGTTGTTGCAATCGCCGGATTGCCTCAACCAACCTGCCCAAGTATCGTGGCCCCTCGGGTCCCGGATCAAGTGCCCCCCGGGGTCCTCGGCCTCCGCGTGGGGTGGCCCTGCAGGGGGGCTGGGGCCCTCCTTTGTGGCGGCCCTCTCTGTCACGATGGGTCTCCTTACACTATTACATACAGGTACGCGGCATAATGAGGACCCCCACATCCCGAGGTACCTGTCTCCCAGTGCCGTGGTCGGGTCTCCTGGCGATCGGCAACCACTTACAGCTCAGCGTCTCCATGAGATTAGCAACAGGAGTGCCGCGATTCGGCGAAATTCGCAAACTTTCAAGAAAATGCAGCAAGGGCCAGTCATGAGGGTGACCCCGGTGCTGAGGAGGGGCCCAGGAAAGAAGTGCAACCAATGGACCGATCCCCGTCGCCATAAAGCCGCAGTCGCGGTCGTGGCCCCCAACCACATTTAGGTAGGGTCCGATGTGGGTACCGGCGGGCTGTTTACGGTAAACTTAAGGGGCCCGCCGCCTTGGCCTCCTCTTCTCTCCGCTTAGCCCCTGCCGCCTGGGCCGCCGGACGGGGCCGGGAACGGACCAGCATGCAGGCACCAGGCACCCCACGTAGGAAATCTACAGGGTAGCCGATTCAATCCCGGGAGGGGATGCAACGGTAGCGGGGGGTAAATGGCAGCGAACACTACGATTAGGCGCGCAAGCTTTTCTATATCGGCACCCCCACGAAGAGAAAGTTAAGCAGATACCCGATGTGTGGCAAAGTAGGGATCGCGCAGTAGGCTTATGTGCATTGATCTACATCTCTGAGGAACAAAAGAAAGTGATAGAGTGTAAGAGGACCCCTCTGCCTTTATATACAGGTGCTCGGCATTAGTATCCGGGGTTACCCCGGCTTTGCCGGGGGTGCTGTAACGGTTGATCGAGCGTCTAATGCTCGTGTCTGTGACCGGTCCCGGGCGATCATCATCCCTTTTTTGCGACAGGGTTGTTACAATCGGGTCTGCTGCTCCTAAGGTTGGGCACCTAAGGAGAGGATTGCTGAGCAGTGCACTTTGACGACAACTTATTGGCAATGGGGTCTTAGATGCAGTGATCTTGATTGCTTGCCCTAAGGGTTACTCAGGAGCTAACCTAGGTTGACTGATGTCGAAGCCTCAATTAAAAGCTATCTACACAAGGGGAGTTCCCTCCGTCCTTATACTCTGGCCTGATCCGTGGTACTTGGCCTGATCTGTCTCCAGACTCCAGATCCCCTTGATCTGTGGTCTGTCCTGAGATCACAGATCAACCTCCTGATCTGTTGATCCCCCACAGATCAACAGATCACCTTGCTTACGTACTGTTCCCGTGGCCTTCCCTGCAGGGTCGGCATCCTTCCCCGGGTGGCTCTCCTGCCCCCTGGCCTCCTGGCCACCTGTTGCGGCCGATGGTCGTAACAAGGATGCGCTAGATAGTATCGTCAAGGCGGAAGGGAAAATGTGCGCGAATTAAACCCCCTTTTTTGCGGTCTTAATCTTTTCTTGGTGGGGATGATTGTGTGCTTTTTTCCCTTTTAAGTGATGACGCTGATTGCCTCGACTCAAACCTTCGTTTTTCTGGCAAGGACATCGCTGTTTTGGGCGCATGGGCTCATCTGACCGCGAGGGAAAAAAAAAAAAAAAAAAAAAACGAAATGGCAAAGCGATATCCTACGTTGTGGGTTGGTACGCCTACGCATATTCGCCGCGTAGCCGCAAGGCCAACTTTGTATTGGGCATGCTTCTCCCAATCACAGGCAAATAACTCCATTCTTACCTAGGTAGGTGCCGGCGCTTTGGGACGCGGCTTTCCGGGAGACGGGCCGCCCCATCTGCAAATTCCGAGGACGCGCGATTCACTTTTCCGGCCTCCATCGTCGTTCGCCGTCGCGTCGTACAGAACTCGTCACTCACCCTTACCCTGCCCTACCCGCTGAGAGGGTCCTGTAGGCAACCCCACGGACGAGTCCGACCGGCCCCCGTGCTCGCCTTGCAAGGGGCAAGGGATTGACCGCTTCCCATTCAGCGGGGGATACGAGTTGGTGACAAACAACGACATTCGGGCCTTCCGCCAAGGCGGCAGCAAACGAGAGGGGCCCAAATATCGGCAATGGCGCGGACCGGGGCGGGCGGGCAACACGCGATGGGGCATGCTGAAACGGTCGTCGAGCGCAACGTTGTAGATGCTTGGCGGGAGGTCAGGGGCCACTCTGGAGACATCTACGAGGGCTCTAACGGGCTGGTGAGGCTTTTTTTTTATATATATATAATCGACTGTTTCCACGATCCTCTCCCCAATCGACCCTTCTCGTCACCTCACCCTCACCTCCTCCTCCTCCTCCTCCTCCCATCCGGTGTTATACATTCGTTAGCAAAATACATAATTCGCTGTCAACAGCCGTCACTCGTTATCCCCAACAGCCGTCCCTCGTTATCCCCAACCGCCGTCCCTCGTTATCCCCAACGCCGCCTACCACCAACACCGCCCACATCCCGTTTCCCTGGCAACCCCTCCACGGCCATCATGAAGCTCTCGTCCGCCACCGCCGCCGCCGCCTTCCTGGCGTCAGCCGTCGCCGCCGTCCCAGCCGCCCGGGCAGTCCCCTCCGTCCCTGCGCCCAGCTGGGACCTCGCGGCCGACAAGAACGCGGTGACCAGCCTCATCGCCTCGATCCGGGAGAACCAGTTGGCCAAGCTCAAGGCCCGGGGCGGGAGCGGCGGATGCACCGCTGAGAACGTTGTCGTCCGGAAGGAGTAGTAAGTCAACAACGGCGGCAGTCACATAAAGCCCCCGGCCGTTGGTGACCCTCCCCAAACCGAGAAATCTTTCCCCTTTGCTAATATGTTTTGCCTTTCATTTGGTACAGCGGCGACCTTACCAAGGAGGAGAGGTCCGAGTATATTCGGGCGGTCAAGTGCCTTATGGACAAGCCGGGCAAGGTATCCCGTACCTTTGCTTCGGGAGCAAGGTCTCGCGTAAGTCTTTTTCCGCTCTCTCTTTTCCCCATCACCCCCAAAACACAAATGCGTCCATCCCCCTATTTTTACAACATGATTCTAACGCCCAAGCCCCCTCTCCCTCCCGCTTTTGCAGTTCGACGACTTCGTCGTAGAACACCTCACAAAGACCCTCGAGATCCACTTCACGGGCAACTTCATGGCCTGGCACCGCTGGTTCCTCCACGCGTATGAGACGGCGCTGCGCGACGAGTGCGGCTACAAGGGCTACCAGCCCTACTGGGACTGGGCAAAGTACGCCGACGCGCCCCAGGACTCGCCCATCTTTAACGGCGACGAGTGGAGCCTCGGCGGCAACGGCGCCTACGTCCCGGGCCGCGAGGGCACCATCGTCGCCAAGGGCCCCGGAGGCGGTCCCCTCCGCCTCCCCTTGGGGCTGGGAGGCGGGCCCGTCACGACTGGTCCCTTCGGCACCAACCGCACCATCATGCTGGGTCCCGTGCAGCCCGACCCGCCCGCCAAGGTCGGGCCCGACGGGGGTTTGGGGGTGAACACGAGGCCGTGGGTGCGCGACGCAGGCCCCGCCATCAACCTGCGCTACGCAAACTACACGACCCTGCTGGACCTCATGAATCAGCCCGACGTGGACAAGTACCGGTTTCTGTCCGAGGGGCCCAAGGGGTCCATCGAGATCGGCCCCCACGCCGCGGGCCACTACATTATCACCAGCGACCCGGCCGACGACGTCTTCACCTCGCCCAACGACCCTGCCTTTTGGGTTCACCACGCCATGGTCGACAGAATGTGGGCTCTGTGGTAAGTTTTTTTTTTTTTTTTTTTTTTTCCTCCTTTCCTTTCCTTTCCTTTCTCGTTTTTCCGGCAGATCGTTAACATCCTTCCTCTTTTCCCCTCCTCGCAGGCAGGAGCTGGACGAGTCGACGCGCCGCACCGACCTCGGCAAGGACATGTACGCCCACCGCACCTGGCAGAACACCCCCCCGAGCGGCCTGGCCACCCTCGATGATGTCCTGAACATTACGTACGTCGGCGGCAAGACCACACTCCGCGAGGTCATGGACACCACCCAGGGGCCCTTCTGCTACATCTATCAGTGATATTTTCCAGCTGGATATAATATTCGGAGAGCTTGCGTCTCTCTTGACGGTCTTTTCCGAACGTCCTTCTGTCTGAATACCTGTCGACAAAAACAGCTTGTCCAATGCCAGTCCCAGGTGATTCTTCAAGATATTTGTCCGCAGGGTGATGTTCTACCTTGCGCGTGAAGTTCCGGATGCCGACACGAACTTGGCGAGCTCCTCGAAGAAGCTTTGCACGTGGCTGTCGTAGTACACCAGCATCATGGTTTTGGAGCGGTACGGAGGCAGTGCGCCTTCGGCAGAAACGACTGAATCGGGCCGCATCCGCTTGCGGACGTGGGCCTGTGCTTTCGCCTGGGCAGCAGCGATAAGCTTGTTCGTCTGATGCTGTGTGCCGTAAAGGGCTGAGACAGCAGTCTCGAAGTGGTGTGTTGTGGACTACTCTAGACGTGCAGAATCTGCATCTCCGGTGGAGGGCTAAATGGGTCCGCCTGGGCCCGTGCATAGGGCACGGGCCAACCTCTCACAGATGCCGTTCAGTGGCAGGGGGTATCCGTTGCAGCGAGGCCTGCGACTGTTCCAATGTGGGATGGCTGCCGTCTGGGTCGTTCATCGCAGCCGTGACGGGCTTGGGGGCGCCGGCGCATATTGTGCTGGTGCTGACGCTGGCACCGAGAGGCCGTGGTCGTTGTTACTGTCGCTGTTGCTGGAGGCGGCGGTATTGCCGCGACGGCGTGGTCTGGGGTCGGGGTCGTCGCGCCATCTTCTTCTGGTGTGGGTGTCCGGTGGGCTCGTCCTTTGGCCTCAGAGACTCGGCCGAGCCCTTATTTCTTAGCGATTTTATCGACGGGACCCGGCGGATGGTCGGGCAAACTTTGCTAGCTCAACTTGCCGCTGTTCAATCTTGCCCCTGGGTTCCTCCAGGCGCTTTACCCAATCCGAGATGTTGGCCGACAGGTTCTTGAATGCGTCCAAGCGAGCGTATCCGGGCTCGTCCCTGCCGTCGCGAGGGGCCCCGGTGGGGTAGCAGCAAGGCCGTGCGGGTGGGGAGGAAGCCCGGAACTCCGTAACAGTGACGGTCGAAAGGCGGGACGGACCCATCAAAATAGTGGGGAACGATAATTGGTCATCATCGGAGCTCTCGAACATTCTAGCACCTTTCCTCGAAAAATTCTTCCACGGGACCCATTGTTAGTGGGTGCTAAGGAAGCACAGCCATTTTTGGTATGCGGCCCACCAAAATGAGCCGGATTCGCTATGTGGGTTCTAACAAAGGACCAACAGTAGTTTCGTTGGTCCCCCGCATCCCCGGACGGGCCCGGGGGTGGTCCCGAGGTCCCCCGCCCAACCCCGGCCTTCTCCTTCCCCCGGTGCACTTACCGGCCGAACGCACCACTACCACCCGCTGCGCTCGCGACGCCCCGGCGTTTTTACGCCCTACTGCCGATCGCCCGCTCACCAACAAAAAGCGCCGGAATACAGCCCGACACTCGTGTGCCTTCGGGTTTAATTTATTAGCCGCTTCGATAGCAGCACTATAGCCTGGTGTAGATAGGCTTAGGTAGCGTTAGCACGTCGTATGCTCCTAGGGAGACAAACTCACTCACTCACTCACTTGATCCCCAGAGGGCCGATTCAGTGCGCGGCGTTTTTAGCCGCACAAATATCGGCCGATTTCAACCCAGCCCAGCCCAAACCTCCCCACCCCTCACCTTAGCGCATTTTCCCCTCTTCTTCTGCGGGGTCTTCCCATTCCGCTTCCGCCCTCCGCCGTCTTTATACCTTTTTTTTTTTTTTTTTTTTTTTTTGCGCCAGGTCCTGACCCTGCAGCCTGAGCTTTTCACTTAGCGGAACACGCTTTTAGCTAGCCTTCTTGGACAGAGATGGCCGGCTCTGGTGCGGGGATTGGGGCGAACCAGCCTCTAGCAATCCCGCCGCTGATCTCTGTCGGTTATTTGGGGGTGGGGTGGCTGGAGTTAGCTGGGCTACTACTGGGCGTCGAGTGCCGGGAATTTCGTGGAAATAGTGTGATCAAAATCGACGACCAGGCCCCATGGGCGGTACTTGGCCCAATCAAATCCAACCAGAGGGGCGCCCCGATTGGAGCTATATTGGCGCGTGATTCACCCCGCAATTTGGGCTCGCCTGTTCTCCTCGTCCCATCACCAAACCATCGTGCGAAAACATCGTATACACCAGCCACCCGAGGGTTCAAACATGGCAGACCCCCTGAGCCTTAGCGTCTCGGTGCTGAGTATCATTACGGCCGCCATTCAATCGACGAAGTCTCTATGCGCCGCCGTCAAACGCTACAAAGATCGCGACAAGACGCTAAACAGGCTATACGGCGAACTCGAAGACCTTGCCAAGGTTCTAAGCTCGCTGGAGCAAGCCGTTGGTTCTGAGGCGTCAATATGGGCCCTTCTCAAAGGTCCAGTCAGTCGATGCTCCCACACATGCCGCGAGTTCGAAGAAGCCATGGAAAAGTTTAGCGGAAAGTCCGTGACTGGGTTGAGAGACTGGGCGAGGATGGAATTCATGCGAGATGATATCAACGGCTTCATTGATACCCTTGCGGGGTACAAATCGACAATCACAGTCGGGCTGGGTGCTATTACCATGTCAGTCGTTTGCCTTGCCTCCCCAAGACCTCGACTAACCCTCTTCAAGGCACCACTCCAAACTGAGTCACCAGGTCCTCGAAGACTACGATGAGGTGATCAAGGACACGGCTTACAATCTCGAGATGCGCCTTCAACGCATTGACGAGAAACTGGCGCGCATCACCGCAGACGGGACATTGGGCGTGGAAACGAGCACCAATTTGCATGATGAGAGAGACGTGACCAGGCAATGTCTTCGCATTTGTGACGACGCCAGGTCCTACCTCCAATCCCTACAAGACCGGCAAACTACATTGCTACAAGGGGCGGCCTCGAGTACTGCCGACGTCGTGCGGGACCGGTTCGAGGCGGAACTCATGACAAAGAAAACGCTAGATGAGAGCCGAGACAGGATCGCAGCAACGATACGCCGTCTTCAAGAAAGTCTCGATTGTACAGTATCGAGCGACGGCCCGGAGCGCGACCAACAGAGACGGCGATTGCAGGAGGATATCGACATCTCGAAGCAGTGTTTGGAAGTGTGCAAAGAGGCATCTAACCAAGTCTCTTCCCAGAAGATACACATTGTTGGGGAGGTTATTGCAGGCGATGACACCGATCAAGTGGTGGTCACAACTCTTGCCGACCTTTTCGACATTGGAAAGGTATTGGCTAAGAGTAGATCGGCACAGCTGGTCGGCTCGATGACGGATGATACGCTTCAGAAGTTGTCATCAGATCGGTATAGCAGCCGGTTTGGCGTCGTATCCGGCAACACTGTGCGTGTACAAGCCCACAGCACTGCCTTGCCATCGAACCCCAAGACCCAAGAGGATAGCACGCCCACCCCACACCCGATTAGGAAGGACGGACAACCCGCAAGTGCGGAATCAAGGCATGGCAGACCGTCCCCTAATGAGGTGAGAAAACGGGCTGCTGAAGGCGGAGGTTGCGCATGACAGATGATTACCGCATGTATGATCCTTTTCGTATTTCATTTTCAGGAGCTTCCAGTAGTGTACATCGTGCTGGATCTGAAGGGCCCATAGTCGGCCATGTGGAAACTCCTCGTCAGTCACGCTCTCTGTTAATGTGATTCTGCCCTTCAACGAATGTCACCTGGAAGCGCATCTCGCCCGCGCGTCCATCAAGCGGTCCGCGCGGCTCGAGTTCACCGCCCCTGTCGAACGCGAAATGTAAGTCCCAGTTCCCGCAAACAACAAGCAAGACTGGGAGGAAGAGTAGTGTCGCCGGCGCCTATGCATACGCCAGGGGCAGCGGCGCGAAGCTGGCCGCGCGCCCGTACCATGCCGCCAGCCAGATTCCCAGCTGCGCCTTTCCCTCGGGACGCCGCCGGGTATCGGCTTTGTCTCGACTAGCAGGCCCGCCGGCTCGTAGCAAAACGTCCCGTGCGTCGACCGGTTGAAAGCCCGCGGCCCGTCGAATCCGTCCACGAGTCGACGACGCGGGCGGCGAGAGGTTTCTCGAGTTTGAGGAGATCGTTTTGGGAGGGGGAGGCGACGAATAGGAAGAAATAAGGGCTTCGTCGGTGGAGACAGGAAGGGAGGAGGATATAGAAAACAGGAAAGGCTAGGACCCCTTCCAAAGAGGGGAAGAGAAAAAAGAAAGAAAAAAAGGAAAAAGATAAAACGGGCCCTGTTGCCCCGACACAAATCCCCGATCTTCCAATCCCTTGGCCGAGGGCATGCGCTTGGCGCTTGCTACCTAACTGGCCGAGGCGACGGCAAACCAGGCATCGCCAAGCGCGAAACCCGCTCTCGTTGGTACCCAGGCTCTGCACGGCCGACTCACTACTCGGCCATGTTCGGGCCACCATAGGACCCTGTAGGTTAGGCACCTGCTGCCCGGGCCCGCGGGGCCAACTGCGCCACTGACCTCATTTCCGCCTTGTTAGTGGGGCATCAGCCCCCCTAACACGCTCAAATCCAACGCCAAGGTCGCTCCGAATCTCGTATTCTCTGCCATCGAGGAACACATCTCGTCTGCCACGCTTTTTGGAATAACAACACCTTTCCCCGAAAGATTCTTCCCACCGGACCCACGGTTAGTGGCCGCTAAAAAAGCACGGCCATTTTTGGTGTGCGGCCTACCAAAATGAGCCGGACTCGTTGTGGGCTTTAACGGGCCATTTGGCTCTGTTTTGCCCGTGTTCGCCGGCGTCCTTTCAACAACGACGACGACGACGCAACTGGGTTAAAGGTGCAGGAAATGCTCGCAAAGGTATGGGGGTGCCTATTACCAGCGATGGAAAGGCCTGCACCCCTCGCAACCCAAAGCGCGCCTCGCGCGCGCCAAATTTTCGACCATCCGTTGCTCCAACCTCCTCGCACCACCCTGACCGCCCTTCGACTTCCCTATCACTTTCGCCTCGCGGACCGAGCCGAAACGATTTCGAAACGCACAAGAAGACTGCTGGCCGGTAAGCAGTTAGATACCTCGGACGATAACCGGCCCGGCCGCCGCCGTCCCCCGCCACACACGCGACTCCTCGGTCGACCGCACCCCAACGATACCCACGGCGCAAGATTGGCCTGCCTAAGCACGCACTTTGCCTGTTTATGCACGCACGCGCAAGATTTACCTAACCGCACGCGCTTTCGTTTGTTGCCACGCGGGTACTATACTGATGTATAGGTGGCATCGCACGCGCAAGATCTTCGCGCGGCTCTATTTGCCAACGTGTCGTAACGGCCCGACCTGCACCACGCTGGCAAACCGCGCAGCCTATCGTTCGATACGCCACACACCGGGTTGGAATTAGGCCCTCCAGCACCCGAACTTTCTTTTTTTAACCGGGCCCGGGGGGGGTCCCAAGGTCCCCTCCGCCCACACCCGGCTTTACTCTTTTCCGGCATATATGCCGGCCGACTGCTTTCTCTACCACCAACAGCTGCGCTTATAGCGCCCCGGCGTTTGTTCGCCCTTTTGCCGATTGCCCGCTCACCAACAAGGAGCGCCGGAATGCGGCCCGACCACCGTGTGCCTTGGGTAGGCATTCGCTTGCCCTATGGTTTGCTTCGTTAGCCGCCTCGATAGCAACATGTAGCCTAGTGTTAAGCCTAGGTAGCGCTGGCACGTCATATGCCCCTCGGGAGGCGGGGACTGGTGGATCCCGACTTTCTGACGTCAAATATACTCCTCCTCCTCCTCTCTCTCTCTCTCTCTCTCTCTCTCTCTCTCTCTCTCTCTCTCTCTCTCGCGCGCGCGCCGCAGTGCCGGCACGATATGTAATTGGCCTTTGCTATTGGACGCGGTCGCGCCGACGGGTGTCTCAAATTGTCATCTCCTGCACCGATCGATGTCGGTGCCTGCATATACTACGGTGCGGGCAGTGTACCCCCGGGGGGACAAATGATTGGAATGAAAAGATGGAGGGCGAAAAGTCGCCCCTGAGCTGGGCGTAAAGTTTATGCGCTTTCATTCGCACTGCAGTCGCAAATCGCCTGCGCCCCCGAATATCCAAACCGGCGAGGCTGAGCAAATGGGGTGAAGGACACACAAACAGGGCATTTCAGCTGGAAGAGATTTTGCCAAACCTGTCCTAGCTGGTTTCGACACCGTACTTGGTCGTTGCAGGTATGGCTCAGCCACAACGAGACGAGATGCTGCCTAGCGTCTAAATACGCAGCACTCGCCGAGCGTCCCTGGCGTCCGTAAGCCTGCTTCTCTCTCCCACCTAACGTTGACCGTTGCTGCCCCCGGGTACAACACACATGCGGGCTGTTGTTGGGTTCCAGGTCGTCTTGACGCAGGATGAGTTCCAGCTTCTTCAAGAAGATGAAGGCCAATGAGGACAGTCAGCGGCAGCCGGTGGACTCCAGGGGCAGCGAGATTCCGGAAGAACCCCCGGTGTCCCATGACTTCGATGCTCAGCCCCATGGCCTCTTCGTTCTGCATCCCACCGCCGAGGTGCACTTTGAGCCAGAGGCGATAGAAGTGGAGTGAGTGCGCCTACATATTTAGGGCCCGTTTGATACCATGCAAAGCCTCTGTCAAAGGGGGCTGCCCTCGGTATCCCAAAGGCTGACAAAGCAGCAGCATCGTAGCCATCCACGGGTTGAATGGCAGCGCAAGAAATACGTGGACCGATCCAGCCACTGGCGACTCCTGGCTCGAGGACCAGCTACCAGATGCCATCCCGACGTCGAGGATCATGACGTTCGGATACGACTCCGGCTGGCTTTCAGCAGGCCGAGGTCGGGCATTGACAACTTCTCTCGCGACCTGTTGAACAGACTCAGAGTTGCAAGGAACAGCTACGAGGTGGAGTTCTCGCAGCCTTTGTGCCTTTCCTACTTGTCCCAGTTGCTAACCCAAAGCATCCTACCTTAAGGTCTTCGTCGCCCATAGCCTTGGCGGAATCATTGTCAAGAAGGTGAGGAACACGGCAAAACTGCCAGCGCAGCACCCAACGCCTGAGGGCCTCCTCACTGGCCAACGGCCGTTTGTGGCACAGGCCCTTGTCATGGCACACGAGGACGCAGATCGGTTCGGAGCAATCCTCGGATCCACTGTCGGCATCGCCTTCGTGGGAACGCCGCGCCGTGGATCGGAGATGGTGAAGTGAACAGCTCTCCTAACCAACGTGATCAACGTCGCCAGTTTCGGCCAAGGCATCCGGAAGACGCTGCTGAAGAACCTCGACGTCGATTCCGCCGTGCTTACGGAGATATCCAGGCAATTTGCGCCTCGGGTAAAGCCACCAATGATGATCATGAGTTTCATTGAGCAGCAGATTGAGCGGCCGCTGACAACACTGGTATTGCTGCCCTGAAGCTCGTCTCCTTATCTCCTAGCATACAGGCAACGACATGTTAACCAAAACCGGCCATCGTCAAGGTTGTTCCCGAACACTCAGCCATCCTCGGTTTGCACAACGAGAGGGTCATTCCGCTGAACGCGCATCATCGAAGCATCTGCAGGTTCCGTGGCGCTCGGGACCAAAACTACATCCTGGTCGAGGCAGCCATTAAAGAGCTGGCATTTGGAGGTGGGCAAGGCTGCAGGAACCGAACCACGAGTTGAGGCAAACTGACTCTCGAAACACAGATGCATTCATGAAGGACCCACCTGAGCTCTTGAAGAGGGCTGTGAGGGATCCAGACGAGATCCTGCCCGGTGCGCTGAACGCGCTGATCGCGGTTGGGGACAGTAATATCATTCATCGCAGCGCGGAGTTCGTAGGTCTATTCCTAATATTAATACCCCTCCTCCCTCCTTTTTCTCCGGAAATTTAATGACTGTAACGCTTTCCAAGTTTGGCAGCGCGAGCCCAGAGCTAACCCTTGTATTTTGCCAAGGCCTATACTGTTGATCGCTCCGTCGCCACCGGCGCGTTGGCAACATCCAGCGACATGTATTCAAGCCCTGCCCTTGCCACCGTTCCAGCATCTGGTACGCCTTCCACTTCTGCCGGCTCCGCATCAGGTATCCAGACGCCGTGTACCTCCCTCGACGGCTTGTCACGCAAGCCAGATGACCCCGTGATCCGACGGGTGTCTAGCGAGGCATCTGTCCAAGAGCCGGCAGAGATGCTCAACCTTCGTATCGATGGCCTCCGCACCGCGTTGACACTGGGAAACTATGACAGTGGGCCACAGTCCTGTATCCTTCAGCTGCCTGGAGACACGCCCTTCTGCGAACAACAGGGTACATTGGAGGAGGCTGTTCTAGGTATGCTGGTTTTTGTCAAGTGGTTACTGGAGCCTCTCTAGGACCCAAAGTAGCGCACCTGCTGATGAACACCCTCCTATAGACTTGAGACGGATCGATGGCTTCAGCTTCTCCGGGCAAGAAGGGTACACCGACCGCATCTGGCAAGACGTGCTCGTTTGATGTCCATCCATTCTTCGCTTCACTCATCCTTTTTTTTTTCGAATGACTAGCCGCCGCGTCAGACTCTTCCAGTCTTCCCACCTGTTCCAGTCTACATTTACATCTTTTATGCTGAAGCCGTTTATATCTTCGAATTCAATCCTTTCCCGAACCATATGTGTGAGATTGCAGGAATGCTCTCGGCAGTGTGGATGATATACTCCTGCCGGACGATCGCACCAAGAAGGAGACCGAATCTCTAGTGCCGCCTTTAACGCCGTAGTAAGGGAAATTTCTGGGGGGCATAGCCAAGAGCGCAAGTTTTGAGCATGCGTTCCCTTGACAAGTGCGCCAAGCGACATTGATGAACATGCGACTGAGCACCCGGCCCGCCCTTCACAAAGGTCCAGATGCAGTTTGTCGAGCTGATGGATGATGTCGCCAATGAATTGTTCCCTCAAACGGGCGATCAAGTCTAGACAGCAAATTAGCCGGTAAGCTGACGATAAAAGGGGTAATTATTTGAAGTAATTACTTACCGATAATCTTTTTCGGTATCGGAAGATCGAGTGTTTCGAGTCGTTTTCGGCTTTGCCGCAAAGCGATTGTGGTTACATTTTTGAAGATTTCGTCTCGACTAAATACCCATGATATGAGGAGCCAAAGGATAAGGCCTTCTGAGAGCCCCTTTGGTTGTGCCAATTTTCCAATCCATGTTTCTACTGCGAAATCAACCGCTTCGTGGCATTTGTAATAATCCACCAAAACGGCAATTTTCGCTAGCAGCTCCAGACTTATAAATCTGGGAACATGGTGGGACTGCCCGTGGATGACACGTAAGAGGATGAGTAAGGCTTCTGGGTCCCAACCCTCAGCGTCTACGACAGGATCCGTCGCTTCTAGCCAGGGGCCATTTAGCATAGACTCGAAGTATGACGAGGCGAGGGTGAGGTGTTTCGAGGAGAGTCGGAATCGGATTTCTTGTTGACGCGAAGGGATGGACGACTCGATCACTGACTTGAGCTCGATAGGCTCAGGGTTGGCATCAGCTCGGGACTCGGCATTGGCTGCAGCGGAGCCGGGTTCGATATCGGGCTCAGGCTCGACAGCAGGCTCAGGCTCAGGTTCGGCTGCGGGCTCGGCTGTTGACGATGTTGCAAATGGCGCGTTTGGATTGCGAAGAATCAGAGTAACATCTCCGCGGGGATCGAGCTGGTGATCCCACATGACGTTATGAAATGGGGATCAAAGCTGTTGCATGGAAACGTGAGAAAGTGACAGCCCGATGGAGCAGCACAAACATTCAAGGTAGTCAAAATTTATACACTTCCCCGCACACGCACCGACCCAACGGTGAGTCATCCGATGCGGGGTTCGCGCAGGTGGTTGGCGGGGAAGGGGGGCTCCAGCTACTGCCGCTGCTCCGTCTGGCCCCACGTGAGTCCTCGTCACAGAGCGATTAGGATCGCGAACCGACTGGCCCCGATCCGCCAATTCGTTTTAAACTGAGGGTCAAGGCATTATATGCTTCCTACTGTGCAATATATGGACATCCGAATTATCGACTGCCTCGTGTGTTGAACTAATATCCGGCTGGGCTAGCGACGACGCACTTGTTGCGGGCCGCCCGGGCTGATGGCGGCTCTCGTGAACGCTTCGTGCAGCAGCGTCTGGCACAAAGCCCTTGACAATTTTTTTTTTAAGTGCCGCTTCAGCGCCCGCTCTTCTCCCTTCGGCAACAGGCACTTCTCGCAGCAGTCCTCCGCCCCGCCAGATTCCTCATCTCCAAGCGCCCGCCCGATCCGATCAACGTGCTTGTCACTGCGCAGTGGTATGATGGTTGGGACACCTGGGCTGTGCACCGAGTGAAACAGGGGCTGCGCTGGCAGCGGCGACTTCAACCTCGCGGACGAGGACCAGGTAAGTGGCTTCCTTCCCGCCTTCGTTCGCCTTGCAGGCGCCCCCGGGCAAGCGTGTGGCGGACCGGTGCTGACCACCAAATAGAGTCATTGTCTTGATCACGTCCGCCCGCAGCAGCAGCAGCAACAACGACAGGTGGCGTTTGGAGGTGAGAGATGGTGGGCAATGCGCGGGTCCGACTCGTACTTCATAAGGTGATAGCAAGTCCGCAAGCAGCCCGGTGCCGCCCGACGGATACGCTTTCCACTTCCTCCACTTCCTCCACGGGCGGGCTCCGCGCAGAGATGGTCCTTCCAGAATGCGTACGAACCGATGCACCGCGGAGGCGGCTTGATAAAATGCGGTCGTAGATGTGGAGCTTCAGGTCCTCCGTGACAGCAATGATGCGCCGTTCACCAGCTGCCGGTGGAGCGACAACATGTTCCCGCCGTCCTGTTTCGGCATCCACCAGACCTTGTCGGCGACCCGGTCCGGATCGGGGCTTCGGGACAGTCTCCGGCTCTCGTTGCCTCGGGCTCACAGACACCAAGCTCGAATCTGGCTCATTTCATCCTATGGATCGAGTATTTCGGCCCTTTCACTGCGACTTTTGTCATCGTAATGCCGCGATGGCCGAAACCTTTCCATTCTTGGGCCATTCCTGCCAGGCCTTAGCTCCTGTCAAGACATAGCAACGTTTCGTTCACTTTGAGCCAACTCATTATCAGTCAGACCCGCCTCACGCGCTTTAGCTCGGCCTTTCGCCCTGGGTAATCACCCCATTGCACCGAGATACCCACCGAGGCGTCGCCGGGGCTTCGCAGCCGCATCCTGACGACCCGCGACCCATTGGCGCAGCCCACCGTGAGATCCCGTGTGCTCGGGATATCTGCGACATCCATGATCTGTGTCGTGCCGGCCCCGCCGTCGCCATCGTCCCCAATTCTCGCCACCCGCAGACGGCCCGCTGCCACCGCAGCGCAGTCGAAAAGGAGCGAGAGCTTCCCCAGCTTCAGCTCGAACAGCAAGGATCCGATTCCCATGTGGTGCTCGTACGGGAGGCCGGACTCCTCCAGGTGGAGACTCGAGATGGCACTGCTGCTGCTGCTGCTGAACATCTCAGGCGGGGGTGATATTTCCTTCCCCTCCTCGGCATCCGACTCTGCACCACATGCGCCAGACGCGTCAGAGCCCTCCGCCATGTTTTGCTGATCTCCTTCTGGTGTGCGAATGGTCGTGCTGGACGAGGAAGTCGAGAGCGATGATATTACGGTGTGCATTTCGGGCTCACTTTCGGTCAGGGCCTGTCTGCGTCGCGGTGGAAGCGCCCGATAACAACGACGCTGCCCAATTTTCACAAGGGTTCCCGCGGGGTCCACGTTTTCCGCGCCTCTTTATCTCTGCAACCATCTCGCCAACGACGTTCTGGAAGACTGCCGCTGCTGCCGGCGGCATGAGGGTGCCCTGCGGGATAGTCCACTTGGAGTAAAGCTTGCCATGGCTTCCAGAGATTCCATACCCGCCCAACTTTCTGATCAAGGATCCGCAGAGGTAGCAGGCGTACTTGCTCGCTCCAATTGCTCGCGGCGACGACCGGGCGGCGGCGTCGCGGTGCTTCTCATACCACAGGACGAGCTGCACCTCGGCGTGCACGCGGCACTCCCGCTTCGCCCCCGGCACGCCCACCATGCCGTAGGCCGGCCCCCGGAGCACCCGTATCTTGCGCAGCAAGCGTTGGTACCGCGGCCTCCGGGCCAGTCTTGCCAGGTCCCTGCAGAGGCCATAGTACCCGGCCAGCTTGTCAAGTCGATCGAGCAGACGCTGGTTCGTCACTTGGTTGGGCTCCCTGGACGTCAGCCGAAGCGATTTACACTCGTCAGAAGAGATCTCGAACGCTTGTTTGACCGCACGACTTGTATTGTTTGTTCGAGGCCCACTCGTCTGGAGCGTCTTCTGGAGCATTTCGAGATCTTGGACGAGCGTCGGCGACGCCATTCCTCGAGCCTCCCAGCTCGGCCATGGCCGCGCGAATTTTGCTCGCAAGACTCTGGCCCTCATTACCCGATGTCTTCATCCGTTCGCAGATGCGGCTGCTGGCGAGCGTCAACACCTGCCCAAGAATCCCTTCCCTGAAGGCTGCGCGTTTCATATCTGCCACGACTTCTAGTGTCAGGACATGTGGACTTCGATAGGCTCAGAGGAAGCCTCAAGCAAATTTGTTGTCCACCCTTCCTTGCATAGGCGCTCAAGGTGTTCGCCACATCCTGCAGACGTGAGGCAGCTTGGTCCACGGGGCCCTCGTTGCTCGCCCTCTGATGGCGAGGCCATCGTCGGTCTCCTCCAAGCAGGCCGCAGGGACGCGATGGGCGCCCTTTTTGTCGTGAGCAAGAAAGGCGAAGTGGTTCGTTAGCCTGAACTCGTCGCCGATATCGAGGACGTGCTGGCCGCTCCCAGCAGCCGCCGTCCGGAGACCGTCGCCACGAGGTATCTCGTACCGAATGAGCTCATGGCACTGGGCGCCGTCGAGCGAGGAAGTGAGTTGGTGAAACAGTGGCGCCGCCCTGGTCTCCAGATACTCGCAGACATCGCTTAGCGCAATTTTGGGGGAGCGCGGTGGCGCGTGTCCCCGATCAATATGACAACATCTTGATAAACACAGGCGAGCGTCGTGTAGGCAGCCGTGCTCACGATCGAAGAAACAGGCCACCACGGGGCGTCGCTATTGACGGGGGAGGGCCTCCCGCCATGGGAAGGCTCGCCCGTCCGCCCTATCCGAGGCTGCGTGCATGTGCGGAGGGCCTCCCTCCCGCATGGGCGCGGCCCACATAGGCGACCGACTTGAACGAATGGGATCCGACATGTCGCCGCGCCGCACCGGTGAGTCGGCAGCCCCATATTCCGGGCGTCACAGAGTCAAGTCTCCAGCTTCCCCCCTTTTGTAATGTAGGCCTGGACATCCCGCGTGAAAGCGGCCAGCTCGGCATGCTTTGATAGGGCCTCGAGTTCAAGGACAGGCGCCACCACCAAGCTCAACGGGACCTCCTGAACTTTGCCCCATACTACCGCTTTGATGCTATGGCCTCCGTTTGGCCGGCCGCCATACGCGCCCCGTCTTCCCGACCGTGTATGAGGCCTGGATTGCTTCCTGGCTTGAGCCATCAACTCAAATGCTGCATTGTGCAGAGTGAATGAGGCGTGCATGTCGAAACAAGGTTTTCACCCTCTAAGAAGACCTAAGCCTCAGCCACAGCGGGGGAGGCTCACGCGGCCAACTGTGCCTTGAGGAACGAAAGGCTCTTAGAGGACGGGCTGCATGGACGTTAATTGTGGAAGCATTGGAGCTTTATGGTGTTGAAACCGTGTAAAATCCCGAGGATGTTGTCAGTGAGCATTCGGAAGGTGGCTTTGCGTCGGGGCACTCCGACGGTGGGGTGATTCGAGAACGCCACTGTCTGTTTAGAACCAAACCACAGTGGGTCCAACGGACCAGGGTGCACTCCCACCCACCCCCCTCGTTTTGCGGTGAAAATCGCGTTTTTTGAGGTGACGGCCTGGCCGGATCAACCAACGCGCGTTTAAAGCAAAGCTCGAGGATGCATCTCGAAATCGCGCCTACCGGTATCGGGATTGAATCCACGAGGTCAGCAAAGCGATATAATGGCGCCACATCTATCGATCCAGCAAAAGAACAGCGTATGCATCCTGCTCGAGCTTTGCGTACCGGCTAAACGTATAGCGGCGGCGCTCGACCTTAATAAACGACGGGTTTATAATTATCAGCGCAAGTATAAAATCACTAGCAACCCTTTCCCACCTGGGAAATCTTTTGGGAATGCCGTCAAATTACCTCACGCGGTACTGCTCGTACGCCTCTCGCTTTCTCGCCCTCCGCCGCGACGTCGTTTTTTGGAAGTATTTGCTAATTTTGACTGCCAGTCGCTACTGGACCTGCTTAGGGATAAACCCTGCTTATTCCTCGACGAAATGCAGTGGTAGCTGGCCCTCGAAAAGCACGTATACGTCTCGATCCCGACGATCTCGGTGCGCCTAAAGGAACAAGGGTGGTCCAACAAAAAGCTGTACCACGTAGCTAGTTAGCGAGATAAAGAGTTACGCGTTAATTGGGAGAGGAAAATCAGCGCGTTTACTGCCGAGATGTTCGTTTTTTGCGATGAATCTGGGCTGGATCGACGAGATGCAGCGAGGCGTACTGGTTGGGCACCGCGGGGAGTTTCTCCTTACGAACGGCACCCTTTCGATAGAGGGAAGCGATTTCATATCTTGCCTGCGATCTCGATCACCGGTGTAACACCCCACACAGAACCATGGCCAGCAGCCGCAGGGGACGCCACCGGTGACCACAAAAGAGGCCTCCGGGTGGTAGCCGGAGGGGCGCAAGCCCTGACGGATGTGCGGATCAGGAGAGTTTAACTTTGCGACACGCGCGCCGATCAGCCCCCGCAAATCAGCCCGGCCCGGAACCTTAAAAAGAACGAAACACATCCGGCTCCGACGGACGCCGCGGAGGAGGCAGTGTGCCGATAACAACCGAAAGGCAGGCCCCGACGGACGCCACGGAAGAGGAGGCGCGCCGACGACAGCCGAAGGACGGACGGAGGGCTAAAGCATAAAGAGGGCTCGAAAGACCCCCTGTGAAGGAGGTTAGGAAGGCAAGCTATCGTTTCTGTTTCTACCTACACCATAAACTTGTTAAGCCCTGCACGAATACAACTGTTAAGCTGCTGAACCTTTGAGACCTCCTTGCGAAAACCCCCCTTTTCCAGGCCTGACACTACTGTAGCTGGCTATAGTAGGGCTAAGGCCTGTTACAACCGGTTTCGTCTGCGAATTAATATACGAAAGCCATACAAACGCTAATGGGTTTATTTTTTGGCTAAAACAAGATCTATTTCCTCGCATGGATAGATTCCCTGCCCCTAAAAGTATCTTGGTTATGGATAACGCGTTTTGGCATAAAAACCCTCGCGTTAAGTTGGCTTGTTAGGAAGCTGGCGTTTTGCTGCTGTTTCTACCACCCTACTTACCAAATTACAACCCGATCGAAGCTTTTTTTAAGGACCTAAAAACGGCTGTTAAACGTTGCGGGAAATACGAAAAAAGCGAAAAAATATCAAAGGATAAGTTTAAGCAATTCCTATTAGATATCGCGACCGCTCGAGGATTTTATATAAAAGCGATTAAAAGGTATTTCAAATAAGCGAAAGTGCTATAGAAAAACGGCTAGGAAAAAGGCGTTGCAGTTGATTATATAGAATTGTATCAAAAAGAATATGCTAAATTTTTTAGCGGTATATTAAAGTAAATCAACGTGCCGATTTCCAAGCGATCGTTAAAAACCTTCCTTATATATATTTCGCCCAGGCTTTTCATTTTGTTACCGGATCGAGCCCTCGTTGCTATAGCTGTTGTCGTTGGTAAGATTTTGGCTCGAAAAAGGTATCGTTTATCGCGTTGTGGGAAATGGTGGCGGAAGGAAGCTATCGAGGTTGTTGGCATTTATAAAGGGATTTTGGATAGGATCGCGTTAAATAAAAAGATCTGCGGGGAAAATTAATCGTAAATAAGCATTCCGTTTAGATATTAAAATAATTAAGGGCTTAAACCTCCTCCCGGCACGGCCTCGTTCACGTCGCCGTCGCCGTCAGCCTCGAGGGCGAAGCGGAAGGCTTCGTTTTTAACGCGCTTTTTAAGCGACGATTTAAACGCCCGCACGAAATTAGCCGGCAGGCCGAGGGCCAGAAAGTGTGCGTCGGGCATTTCCCGGATACCTTAAATGCTTAATAATCTGTTAAAAAGGTGCTTTAAAAAGCGTTGAGCGGTTTTTTGGATTCCTCGATATTGCTAAAGCGACCCGCTAGCGTAAATGCGCGCAAATTCGTCCGCAAACGAGTCAAATAGCTTTACCGCAAAGATACTGGGCGGGATTATTGCGTTAGATAATGGATGAAAAGGAAAAGGGTATTGATTTTTTTGGGCAGACTTGATGCCGTAATGCGACGGCAAAATCGCGATTTGCCCGCGGGAAGGTAGTAAAAAATCCGGCAATCTACCTAAAAGTGATTGGAAGGGTAAAGCGATTTCGTTTATTTCGTAACTAGCCGGCGCAACGAGCGTTAGCGCTAACGAAGTCCTAAAAACGGTTTGTTGCAGGTTCCGAGATATATTAACGTTTTTTACGATGCTTTAGTGCAACGGTGCCGGCGCCAACGTTGTTTGCGCGCTTGCGGGAGGATCTCGTCGTGCTAGGCTAGAAATTAGCGAGGTTAACTCGCCTAACGGCTTAGTTATGCCGTCGTTATTAATATTAATAACGTTATTATAAATAAGCCCGATCTTTTGCCTACTACTACCGCCGAAAAGCCGGTAATAGTTTATGGCCGTTTCCGGATTAATAAAAGCTTTTTTGTATATTTCGGTTTGCTTTTTCCGAAAGCTTTCCCGGATATTAGCAGGAGGCTATTTAAATAATGCAGTTTTAGTTTAAATCGCTACCGCCCACCGCTAAATTTGTGCTAGGCTAAAAAGGTAATGAATTTTTTTTCGGCTAACGCGCTTAACGAAATACAAAAAAAGCGCGTAGGTATTGCGGAAGTTATTACAAGTTCCTTTCGGCAACGTACATAACCATTTCGCGGTAAGCTCGTAATATAGCCGAATTAGCGGATTAGATTGCTTCTTTTCCTTTAGCGCTGTACGCATTGTATTAGTAGTCGTTTTCCGGGCAGTTGAGGTCGCCGCCGGGGTTATCGTTTTTGCTAACCGCATGGTGGATAGGTGATTTCCAAAAAGGTTGCGGGCGCTTGACTTTGCATCGTTAAGCACCTTATTTAAAGGAGTAAACGGCGCGATCGAAGGTGCGGATCGATAGGAAGTCGAGCTGGATTTTTTCCGTTGAAAGCGGAAATAGTAATCTAAGCTAATCGTTAATTCGCGATTGGCGTATTGTATTAGCGCTTTAAGGATATCGTCGCTAGAAATGAAGCTATTAAATTTGACGCTATCAAGCCCTTTATCGCAATTAAAAGTGCTTAAAATGATTTGCGGGGCGATAACGCGAGGTAGCTTGTATCCGGCCGTCAATTTTGCCTTGGAGTATTTCGCTAACGCGTTTTTTACCTCGTTATCCTTTCGGCTTAACCTAACCATGCGCGTTATTTTATAAGCCGACGCGAACTCGGCGAGGGCTCCTTTGCAATTAACGCTAGCAAAGGACGTCGCGGTAGGTATTGCGAAGGTTAACAGCTTGACGATCGAGCGCGGCTTTGCCCAAAGCCTCTTTTCCGGCAACCAAAACGGCTTTATTAAATGCACGGTAACCTTAACCGATACCCGGATCTGCAAAGGCTCTTCCGCTACCGGTATCGGTGCCGCGGGCGCTGCGGGCGCTGCGGGCGCTGCGGGCGCTGCGGGCGCGCGAGGCGCTCGAAACGTCGGCGGTGCCCTAAAGCGAGGTCTTTTTGCCTTAGGCGTGGGTTGGTCGTCCTTTTCCTCTTTAACCCCCCTCACCGCTTTAAAGCGACTCGTTTGCTAACTGGCGGGTATAGTATCGTCGCTAAAAAGGTCGATTACCGGGTGGGTAAGGTGCTAAAAAGGCGGGTAAAACTCGGACTCGCTCGTGTCGGAGGAGGGCGGTAAAAAGGATAGGTCCGAAGAGATTACCGCAACCTTTGCTGGTTGCGCCGGCGCTTTGCCCTTCCCCTTTAGAGGCGCCTTTTTTTTTACAAAAGCTCGTTTCCTAGCCGGCGCTTTTTTGCGTACTTCCTCGGGTGCTAACTTCTCGGTTTCTGGCACCTTTTCGACCTTAGACTCGGTTTCCGGCGCCTGAACGGCGGGCCTAGCGACTTCGGAGGCTTGCGACGGCGTGCTTTTAAGCTTCAGCTTAATCCTCGGCGTAATTGCCCGGTCCGTTGGCTTTAGGATCCGTGTAGAGCGTTTCGTCGGTTTTTGGGCGCTTGCCTCCTTATTGGGCGCTTTACGCTTTTGTCGGGGGTCCGGCATGGCTACGAGACCCGAAAATCAGCAAAAAAAACGTACGTTACGGAGTTGGGAATCGCTTCATTACTTTAATCGCGTTAATTTTGGTCTTTACTTTAGTATTGCTGCTTTTACAACGCGCGTTGGTTGATCCGGCCAGGCCGTCACCTTAAAAAACGCGATTTTCACCGCAAAACGAGGGGGGTGGGTGGGAGTGCACCCTGGTCCGTTGGACCCACTGTGGTTTGGTTCTAAACAGACAGCACTGCCCAGACCGAACCGCCACATGTGCACCTCGAGCGTCTGCCGGTGCGGGAGAAGCACAATTGCCAGGTACAGCACTCAAAATGCCCGTCAAAACAACAACCCCTTTTTTGGCCCCCTTTCGCCTTGAGCGGCTTCCACCCGTAGTCCCGTTAGTGGCTGAGCGCTGGGTGCTCCAGATCTCCCCTACCCGACTGAGGGAAAGTATTCCGTACGCATTAGTTCCCAGCTGTGTGAAGGCGCCGCAGGGCTGAGTTCGCGAGGGCTACTTGGGTAGGCAGTTGTAATAAGGCTGTGTCCGCATTCCTTCGTTGGGCACTCACGCGAGAGTTGCGAGACTCCCAGCCCTTCTTTCAGCCAAGGCACTCGTCAAGGCACCCTACTAGCTGGGTCTAGATTCAGGTCTTCTGTTTCTAACCTGAAAAGGCTTACCGCGCAATGCCAGGCTCGGAGAATGTTGGCGCGCACAGCCACCTCCCCTCTCTTCTCCTCCCCATAACCGTGCTTTAGTCACGTTTTCGTTCTCTTCACATTTTCGTTCTCTTGGAATCCCAGTCTCCCATGCTCCTACTTGCCCTCCCCCGGCTCATATTGCGACGTGCCCTCACAGCCACTTGGAACACCTCTCGACCTGACTGAGTCTTGTGGCGGCAACCATGTCTGGTGGAGTGCTAGAAATCCCGGCCTTCGTCATCGGAGTGGCAGGCATCTTCACTTCCTGCATCGACGCTTTCAACTACTTCAAGTTTTATCAAGGCGCGACCAGGGACATCGAAGTTGTCCTCCTGAAGCTCGACATTGAAAAGGCGCGGCTCCTGATCTGGGGCGAGAATGTTGGCATTCTCTCTGCCAACCCTCGCGACTCGCCGCTCTTGAACCAGGGGATGGCAAAACTCATCGAGGACATCCTCAGCAAGATCCAGGACCTCCTGACCTCCTCGGAAAAATTGAGGATCCGGTACGGAGTGCGTGCTTCGGACTCGTCCGTGCCCCGAATGGTCGACTACATCAGCAAAAAGAGCTTGGCTATTTTCACGCCCTCGCGAAGCCGCTTCCTGGCTCGAAACTCGTCGGCGCTCGCGAGCGTTACCCGTGGGAGCGCGGCCGCGAGGACCAAGTGGGCGATCCACGACCGGGAGAAGTTCCAAGGGCTCGTCATCGACCTGGCTCACTTCGTGGATCGCCTCTTCGAATTGGCCAAGATCGACCGAGAGGTCCCGAACCGAATTATCGTCGAGGACATCGAATCCATTGTCGACGCCTCCCAATTGGCCATCGTGGAAGAGGGCACTGAAAACTATCCAACCTATTTGGAAGCTGCGAAGTCTGTGAGAACCTCGACCGAGGCTGGAACACTGGATCGCAGAACACTCGAAGAGCAAATCCGCGATGCAGAGGGCATCCCGGCAGTGCATCCAAGGGCAGCAGCAGGTGCTCACGACGCATCAGAGTTGTGTACGGCCACTTTCAATTCTTGCCTCGAGAAGGAACCTGCCCCTTTCGTCCAGGCTGTCAGGCTAACTTCGAAATATCAGCGTCTCTGCCGTCGGAAATACAACATCGCGAAACGTACTTCATATTAACCAGCCCATGCCGCAGACAGACGACCGGCGAACGCTGCGACGTCCGCGTGCTCGGGTCTCAAGTCGCGGCGGACATGGATCTACCCTACACTTCCTACCGCCCCCAAGGGTTTCGATGGGACGTATCAACCCGCAGCGGTACCAGACGCAACACGATAGGGTGCCTTGTCCAGGACGCTATCGGCGTCAAAAATGTGATCCAGTACGAAGTTGAATATGGCGTACTGAGTAACATCTTGAGACTTGGGGCGGATCCCCAGGAGGGGACCAGCGAGCAAGCGACCTTCGTCCAGGCCGTGCTCCCCCTCCAGGTTTATGTCTATTGCGCCCCATGTGTGTGCCTCCTTCACACCGCTATCGAGCTCTGCAGGAGCCTAGAGTCGCCACTTGTCAAGGCCCAGTTCCGACCGGACAGCCGACTGGCGGCGAGCTGCTGCTCAACTGTCGACAGAGGCGAAGGCATGAGAAGGCTCAGCGAATGGGTCAGAGAATGGGAAGCCGAGGCGGCGGGTCACCAGTCCAATATCATGGCGACACATCTCGACATGACCTGGCTTGACCAACGGCTGGAACACCTTGACTACGAACAACCTTACAACTTCCAGGAGTCTTCCGATATCGGGCGTCGGTATCTCATCCTCGGTGAGGCTGATCACACTTCCGACATGGTTCAAAAAGCGCCCGGGCGGATGCCGAGAGCAGCTGACATCTGGCACTTCAAGCCCAACATTGGCGTTGCGACCCGCATCTTGGCCGGCCGCTTCGTCGAGCATCGCCCACCGCCTCTGGCAACACAGGGAACACAGGCAGGCAGCCTCTCGACTCCGGGGCCGACGCCATCCCCGGCCACGCCCTTCGCGCAGCCCGCGAGCCGCAGGAGACCAGCAAGCCCATCCTCATCAACCTCGGCCAGCAGGCGACCGAGATACAACGCGGAGTCCCCAAGCGTGGGGATTGAACTTGAAGAAGGCGAAAGCATCGCGCGAAGCGTGGCCGAGGACATGGAGATTTAGACCCTCACCAACCGTCCTTCCGCCTCCCACCCCTCTGCCAAAGTAAATCACCCCGGCCTCGCCGCCGCCAGCGCCGCACTCGCAACAAATGCCCTGGAACTGGAGGTTTCGTCACGGCCTTACGAGGCCGGTCCACAACCACTACAAATCCGCCGTCATCAGCCAGCGCACCGTGTATTGTGCT
>JNVV01000073.1:48746-76876 GCA_000733355.1 Falciphora oryzae
CAAATGGCCCCGCCAATGTTCAAGCCACGGGGCCGATGATCAACCCAATCCCGGAGTTGCCCCCTCGTCGCCATCGTCCGCCGGCGGCCCAGGATCCGGACACGGACACGGCTGGCTCGGGCGCGGGGGCTCAGTGAGCATAGCCTAACCTACGCGCCCGGGGCGCGCTCGTCGCCGCCAGGCCAGGTCGGATCCTGGCGGAGTGGGCAGACTTTGTGGGCTTCGAGAGGGTGAGCATCTACTTCACTCCCCGAGGCAGAGGGATGACATGAAGAGCTTGCCGTCTGTGGGATATTCCTTTACGATGCTGGGTGTGGCTGGGAAGCAGGCGCTCTGCTTGGCCCGCTGTTTTGTTTTTCTCTCTCTTTTCTTCGATCTGATGATTTTGGGCGTCTGGGCCGAATGAGGCGGCACCGACCTGGGACACTGCATAGGGTTTTACGGGATTACTTCAGGATTTGGGCTTATGGGGAACTTTGTACAGCGTTTGTGGTGTTTTTTTTTTTTTCCTTTCAAGCAGATTGCGTTTAATCAACATTCCCATTCCATCACGAACATCGTCTTAATGACCCGTGGCTTATATGGGTCCTTTGGCCTGAAGGCGCTTGGATTAGTTAAACGAGAGCAATACCTTGGCCGCTGGCTCGGTGAGTTCGATAAAACGCCCTTCCTTTGAGGGCATTGCTACCTGAGGCTAAGAAACGTCTGCCACATTACATCTGCTGATAAATTTTTTTTTTTTTTTTTTTTGGAGAGCGGCGGAGGCCCAGGAGGTAACGACATTGATATCCCGGGTCAGCCAGAGCTGCTCCGGAAGACTTCCCCTGGCAACCCAGGCTGCATCAAACCTGTGAGCGCTCAGCAGTGTGATCTCCACCTACGGTTTCTTCTCAATTCTCCGTGCTCCGTGCCGTGCCGCGTAGATCCGCGCAAGAAATTAGCGGTGAGGGTGAGGGACAGCCGGTCCTTTCTCATGTCGGCGCCTCGCCGCCGGAGGTGGCCCGCCAAGACGTTGGAACGGCTGCGAAAAATATTTTCCGAGCCAGCGTTTTACATGCTTCCGCCTTTGTGGCATGTCCAACGAGGAGATAAGCATGTAACATCCGACAATATGGGAAAGCAGGTGCGACGAGGCCGGGCGCCCCGGCCCAGGGCCAGATCGAGTTCACATGCCCACCTTCCCGTTTTACATCAGTGGCGGGTCCCGCCTAGCGTAGGCTGTTGCCTTGCAAAAGTGCACTGCAAAAATCTGGCTCTACCGACAAGCCGAGGACAAGCCTTGCCGGTGCGCCATAAACTGCGTCAGATCATCCCCATAACGTACTCGATGTAACCCCGGAGCCGGACGCCGAGAATATGGGCGAAAAGCTGGACACACGACACCTTGCGGACGGTTTTTTTTTTTTTTTTTCGCCGTGGGACGGCCCCTTGAGGATGTTCCTCCACGAATCAGTAGGGATAAAAAATTGCGGTCCCCCTAGTTCTTTGTTACTTTTCCAGAAGATTATATGCCGCCAAGCCTCGCGAGGGCCGGGAATTTGGCCCTGAAAAGGAGTCAGCCCATCGGCCTTTTTTTGACGTCAAGCTGTCACCCTACCGCATTCAGCCACTTCCCGGCCTTAGAGCCACTTTGCGGGTCGGAAGCGGGTATGCAGCAACGGTAGGCGGGGCAAGAGCCGGCTGGTGCCTATTAAGCGAAGGGGTTTGGACCCAGATTCTCGGCGAGAGGCGGCGAGGACGATCACGGTCGGGTCGAGACTCCATCGCGGCGAGCCAGCCCGAGAGGGCATCCACAGTTCGTCGAGGGCGGTATGTGCCTGGATACGTGCAGCAAAAAATGGTTAAAGCTTCGGGTTTCGATGTGAGCTTGAGTGCCTAAAGTAGACAATAACGTGGCGATGGACGACAATGTGGATGTATAAAGAGGCACGGCCTTAGACGCCTTGGGAAAGGAAAGGAAAGATCCTCACCCCACTGGCAACAGGACACTCTCGGCAAAATCCCATCACGAGGAGCACAAGCAACAAAAAAAAAGCACTTTAACGGATATCCCGAGTACAGACTCTCACATTCTTGCTTTGTTTACTCTCCTCCTCCTAAGATGAAGTCCTTCAGCGTCATCGCCACCGCCATCGCTGCCCTGGCCCCGGCCGCCATGGCCGCCGACTGCTACGGCAACCCCCGTGAGGGCAGCGACCTTCGGTACGAGGTCGTCGCGGCCAGCATCTGCAACGGCGCCGTGTCTTTGACGACCTACAACGACTGCCAGGCGCGTTGCTGCGTTATGAGCACCGCCCGCTTCGAGGGCACCGCCGGCAGACGCGACAAGTGCTGGGTATGTTTTTTTTTTTTTTTTTTTGGCTACCTCTTGGAGGGCAGTGAACTGTTGATGGTCAAGAAGTAGAAAGCATCGGGACTATTTACTGGCGGCTAATTATCACTTCCACACGAAACCGCAGGAGGCCATGAACAACATCAAGGACCAGTGCGTCAAGCGCGGCCGCAGCGGCGGCGAGTGGAAATGGAGCTTCAACGGCGTCACGCAAAACTACTTCCTCGAGGGCATCTGGGCCTGCGGCCTGAGCAGGCGCGAGATGGACCGGCTCGCCGTCCGCGGCCTCATCACCGACGGCTCCTACACTGTCGAAGGCGGCTACACCAAGCGGGAGGCCAAATCTGGGTCTGAGGCGGTATAAGCAGTTGGTTTTTCTCGGACCGTATTCACTTTGACCGAGGTGGTACTAAGGAGCTCTTGTCTGGGAGCAAAACTGTGGAGTGGGTTCCTGGCAATCAGCATAGTAGAGTCACTAGGAGAAGCCAATCTGGGGCAATGGATTCTTGCGGAAAATCTGTCTTTTTTTCTGTAAATAGTCTCCCCAATTTTGCGCTCAACTCGAGGGTCGATCAAATCTCATCAAGGTAGCCCCTCGCTTCCTTTCCCATTCCGTCTCACCCTTCACTTTCCCGCCGTCTGTAGAAGATTTTCGCCCCACTGGCACAAGCGCGCGGAGCCACAACCAGCCACGCCGGTGGGGTGAATTTTTGGAGGTCGGTGGTGGACAACATCCATGCAAAGTCATGTGGAGTCAATCCAGTGGCATCACGCACCCTGCCACCTGGCCCGCGGCATCATCGAAAGGGTGCTTCCTGAGGGAAAGGAATGGCCAGACCGATGGTTTTTCGAAACAGACGATGCTCAAGGAACCCCAGATTTGGCGCTCGCAGAGATGCAGTTTAATATTTTGCAAGATATTTTGGCCACTGCCGAGAGGTCGATGGAAAAAAAAGCGCAACGAGCTGGCTTGGAACTCCTTGGTGCATTGCCCTTTGCTCCAACTAGCAACGCGCTCCTTTTCTCGCGGCGGCGTCGTTTGTGAGCCGGTCACGAGCGCTAGCATTCCCACCCACTGGCTCCCCAAAATGGCTAACAAGCCGATGGCTACTGCGAACAAAGACGCAATCGCAGGTGGCAAAATGGTCGATTTTGTTTTGGCACTCGACCTCGAGTATCCGCGCCCACGCGATAGGGAGCTTGCCGACGCTGTACTTGAGGTGATGAAGTACCAAACCGAGGACGAGCTATCGATCAACCACGCCCTTTACAACCCTTTGGGCTTAAGCCCTATCGGGGCGAGCATCGAGACCAAGGCCAACGCTGCCCCCGCCGAAGGCACTCTCCAGCTCGGCATTTGGACGGCGGCTTGGCACCGACGCATAAGGGATTTGGGGTACACGGATCAGCTGCTTATTACCCTGCCCCTTGTTCTTTGCCACGGCCATGGATGGAGTTTGTATTTCGCGTGTGATCGCGGCCACAAGATAGAGATTGTCGGACCTCTCCTGCTCGGCAGCACTGACAGCATGGACTCTTTATATTCTTTGTTTGCCGCCTTGGTTGAGCTTTGCAGGTGGGTGGAGGGGACTTTGCGTGCCTAGTGGATCACCCAGCTTGGCGGCGATCCCACAGCTGGCTGACCTGAGGCAAGGTGGTGACCCTTGCTGTCTTGGTTTTTGTAGTATTGCTGGGCGTTGCAGGCGACTGGGACTGCGCCTGGGAATGCGCTTGAGATACCCAGCCGGTTTAAATTTTCGGTGCAATATAATTATCTATTTACAGCACCAGACGTTTCCCCTAACTCCTAACTCCCCAACGATCCCATGTAAAGCGCCTTTCTGCCAGCTCACTGGGCCGTGGTGCAGGAGACCATTATTTGCAGCCCTACCTGTGCTCCGATGAACAAAAGTGGGGTCCAATTCTTGTTCGGTCCTGGCCGTGGTGCCGTACAGCACAAGACAGTGAGCGGCACACATGTTGTCAGGCCCCGGCCGTCCGTGGATTCAAGCCAGCAGCAGCAGGCCCGGCTGGAACACGGTCGGGTCCGTGGCGTCTGGGCTGCATTCTAAACGGGATTGCTACATAATGCGAATGTTATTCGTCCCGGGGTTGGCTCTTCTAAATGCCATCTCCTGCCACGAAATCTCGATTTTCTCCCTTTCGGGGTGCATTTCTTCCTCGTCATCAGTCTCGTCTTCGTCATTGTACAGTTGCTCAACGTCCTTATGGCTAGAGTGTGGTATCACATCATCGGCACCAAGCTCGTGTTTCGCTGTGCTGTCCACTCAGCCGCTCGATGGTCTCGGGAACGCTTGAAACAGCGACGCCTAGCCGGCGATGTGTCCCGGGCCGCTCTCCCTCCAGCCGGAGCAGCGCAAGTATCGCGCCATCGGAGGCAGCTTCGGATCCAGCCGGTTCCCCGGCACGTAGCGCAGCAGCTCCGTCTTGCTTGCGCCGTCCAGGTTGACCAGCGGCTCGTCGAGGAGCACTTTTGCTTCAGGGAACGGCACGCCGCCGACCGTCATGAGAGGCGGCTCCGCTGCGTCGCTGCGGCCGCCATCCCTAAAAGAGCAACTGCTGTAGTCGGGCTTAAACGGCCGCACGTATCCCCTAGGGGTGATGTGACCTCCCTTCACGAGGCCTGTAGTGTCGTTCAATGCGTGCCGGATGTTGACCTGGGTAGCCCGGACGTGCACATTCCGGGATAAGAGATACAACGGGCCAAAGGGTCGATCACGCCGTCAACGCTCGCCCACGAGAAGCTGGGTCTCCGGTATGGCACGGGGCGGACGGCCCAGGAGACGTTAACCCGCCGCCCCGTGGCGACGGCCCGAAGCAACTCGCCTTCGAGACGGAACCGCCGCGTGCCGGCGACGTACATTGGCTCCGGAGCCGACGTCGTCTGGAGCTGCCCCTGGGGAATAGCCTGCCCCTCTTCAACCGCGTCACCCGGCTGCGCGTCTTCCCCAGCCCGGACTACGCCTCCCAGCCGGGGATGGACTCGACCCACATGCGGCCCGTCTCGCCGCGCGCGCCCCTCGAGCGCCTCCCTCGCCTGCCCGAGTTCGATTGCCCCTGACCGTAGGAGCGCCTGCCCGTTGCCTTCTCGTCCCGGGCGCTGCGCAGATTTGCCCGCGTCTGGGAAGGTCCCTGGCGCAATACCCCGCCGAATTCGGGCGAGGCCTGCGCCACGTCATGCCCCTGTTACCATCCTCCCTCACCAAGGCCCGTCTCTGGTTCTGGAATCCAGATGCCTTCGGGGACGACATGGATCAAGCGGCGCAGATGCCTGACCTTGTGGGCATTGTCATCGTCGTCTTCAACCTCTGAGTTTGAAAACATAGACCCTGTGTCTCTCGGGCTGCGGGACCCCGGCAGTCGCTTAGAGCAAATGGACATCCGCGCGCCCGACGGCAGCTTGTACTCTTCCGGCCCGCGAGGCGGAGATCCCCACGCCACAGGCTTCGCCCTTACGAGAGAGGAGCACTACCCGCCCGGCAGGGAGGACGCCGACGAGACGCACGCCCTGTTTTCTGGCGAGGAGGACGACCTGTGCCTGGCCCGCCAGCCCGACATGTTCCGCACGCTCCCCATTGCGGAGCGCATCGGCCCTCTACTCTTGGCGTTCGCCTCCTCTGTCCAGCGACAGAGGATGCCCGCCCTCCAAGACGCCGAGCTGTTCACGTGGCTTGCCTGGCGGCCCTCTGAGGAGCGGGCTCAAGAGTATGAAGGATGTGATGGCGCGCCTCCCTCGGCTGAGAATGAGACCGTCATGTTTCGGTGGGGAGTTAAATACGATGCGCCCCAAGGAGATGGGACAAAAGCAAAGGTCACATGGCAGGTCAGTGAGGATTGGAGGCTGGGGAACGAGATCACCAGGGCGTTTGAGGATCTTGTTGGCGGAGACGGAGAGAACACGGAGTGGGAGCAATTTAAGTTTGTGAGGGAAAGGAGACAGGATCCTGCGATTTTAATATAGATTTCTGCCACGACGCGACCCTCTCCCGCGCCGCAAACGACAACGTAACACGGAGGAGGGACGAAAAAGGACAGGAAAGAAGGAACTACGGAAACTTCGCACTGTCACCGATTAGATGGCCTCCATAAGAACCTCAGCGTCTCCACCGTCAAAATAATGCTGAAGCTCCTGCAGCTGATTGTCCTTTAGGGCGCGCTTTTCCTCTGCGCTAAGTTGCTTGGTGAAACCGCCACCAGCGAGCTGCAGCTTGCGCAGCTGTTTCTTTTGCACGGCCTTTCCAGTTGATCCATGGTCAGCTAGACTCTTGGAATATGGCTTCCTCATGATCATTCACCGGTCTTCAGGGGCATCTGCGGACTGTAGTAACATACCTGCTCTATGGTCTTCTCCATTGTGTACCGCACAATAGTGACTTTCCTCGATTGGTCGAGACGAAGGAGCCTGCCTATGGCTTGCTTCTCGGCCGCGGGGTTCCACTGCGGCTCCAGGATGTGGACTCTGTTTGCGACTGTGAGGCCGTTCAAGCTGTTGGCCATGATTAAAACCAAGTCAGTCTCTGGCAAACCGGATATCGGAGAAAAAGAGAGGGGCCACTTACCCAACAGCACCGGTCGAGAACGTGATCAGCAGGACAGTACAAGCCTGGCGATTTTGGAACTGCGACAGGATCGTGCCTCGCTTCTTGGGTGAAACATCTCCGTCCACTCTGAGATACCTCACGCCGCACGCATCCAGCGCGCTGGCGACAATATCCAAGGACTTCTTCCAGAACGAGAAGACGACACTGTAAGGGAGTTAGTGGTGTACTTGGCCAGTGAAAGATAGACCTGGTTTAACCTCGACATACCACTTGTCGGTGAGAGAATGGGCTCGAACGTCTTCCACAAGGGCCACGATCTTCGAAGGATAGTCTTGCAAACGACCACCTCCTGGCTTTTGAAGAGGCTGCTGCTGTCGGCCCAGGTCAAAATTTTCGTCGAACACATTTTCGCTCCCGTGCTTGCCGTTGCACAGAGGACATGTGAACGGCTGTCCCTCGGCCTGGCCGCTGCGGTACTGCTGTGTGCATTCGTTGCAGACAAGGTGCCAGCAGCGCGTCAGGCACGCGATGCTTGTGTCTGTTTCCGGGGTGCCGTTTCCACTGTCACCCGAAGTCGGACCGAGCGAGACGATGTCCACAGAGCAGTAGTAACACATTGCTTCGCCCCTTTGTTGCATGAAGCTGAGCACCTCATCCGGTACGCCTTTCGACGAGTTCTTGCCGCGCGCCATGATTGCAGCCACGTCAAGCGCGCCCGCACTTGCACCATTGTTGCAGAAGATCCGAAGCCGGAGCAGCGCCTCCATAACGGTGTGATTGGTCCGGTCCACCGTCGCACCGTAGACTTTTTTGCCACCCATGGCGATGGCGCGCTTGCATGCAAGCTCCAGGGTGTGATACTGCTCCCGCTCCCTCGACGTGAATTTCGGCTCCCGGTTCTCATCTATCTGTCTCTGGGACCGCGGCATGATATCCTTGTTCCGGCGTAGGCAGATTGCGGAGAGTATCAGCCGCAGATTAGTGAACTCTCCCTCCGGATGCGCTTTGCTGCGGCTAAGCCTAGTTACATATCTCCGAAATGTGGCGGTCTCAGAGAAGATGGGCATCCTGAGGAACCTGATCAGAGCTCCGAGGTCGTCGAGCGAGTTCTGCACTGGCGTCCCGGTAAGGCACCACCGAATGTGCGACGAGATAGAGTGCACCGCGTTGAACTGCTTGGATCCCCAGTTCCGAATCAAATGTGCTAGGCGATTGTGCAGGAGCCTCAAGTCAGCGACTGGCTGTCATATAAATGAAATCAGGAATCCTGTTCTATGACTTCGGAGACTTGGGATCACTTTGACCTACCTTCATCCAGAACAAGCCTATACCAGTGAATCTTGTGCAGGATGCTCTTAGCACCGCGGCGGTCCGCCATGACCGTGCCGTAGGTGGTGAGGATTATGTCCTGCTGGTTGACGGTAGCGTCGAGCTCGTGCCTTCCCGAGCCATGATACTTCACATAGCGGATTGACTTTGGATAGAAATGCCTGCAGCAAGAAGCTCAATAAACTGGCCAAAAGCTCGGGATGTGAAACAAAAAAAGAAGTGAAACATACCGCTCTATCTCTGCTGCCCATGTATTGAGAAGAACTTGATAGGGGTTTTAGCATTCAAACGTTCGAATCAGTTGAATGGTTAAATCTCTGGCCCTTACGTTCACTTGGCACGATTACCAGGGTCGCCCTGGAGGCAATAGCTGTTGCAACATTCTTTGCGGACTTGCAGGCAAACTCAGAAGCGTGATGAAGCGATGAGGCGACTGCCGCCAGAGTCGTGAGGGTCTTGCCGAGGCCCATGTCATCTGCAAGTATTCCTCCCTTGAAGTCGTTGGCCGTCTTGCTCTTGGCCCCGGTGATGAGATGCTGGTAGCTGCGTCGACAAACACCGCATATCAGCTCAGTGACTGATTCAACGGCTACTCCTCCACGGGCGAGGCCGTGGCCGACACCTACCGGACTTCTCCAGTCTGGAGTATACTCCTTCCCCAAAGCCCTGATCCATACTTGGATAGCGTCGCTTCCCTTCCAAGCATCCAGCCCATTGCCTCATTTTGATGACTGATCAGAGCACAATTAGCACCAGACCAGTCTATTAGGGCGACCTGCGATGGGTAAACGGTACCTAAACAAGTTGGTTAAAATGCGAGTGTCGGTAGGGAGTGGAGCGACGGGAGGGTGCTCAGGGACGTGCTCGAAAAAGTCATCGATGTTCTGGATCAGATCATGAAGTTGAGTAGCTGAGCTTTCAGGCACGGTCCCGTCAACCAGCTCGCTGTCTTCCTCTTGTGGGCCAAGTCCCGGCGGAAGCCGAGCGCCCATGTCCAGTGTGCTGTCCGAGTCCTCCATGGTCAGATTTGGGGGTAATTGCAAGGATTGAGGATTCTCGTAGGGACGGTCGTATAATCCCAGGTGCGGCTCCTGAAGATAATACTGGCGGCTCCCGAGGTCAACTGCGACACGATCACCAGAATTCCTGGGACCGAAGAGGACCAAATCAACCTTCATGACCACACCCTTTCTCAGGCTCTTTTCATCCTGCGCCTCCGCCACACGAGCAGTCCATTCGCAGCTGGGCACCCAGGCAAAGATAAGAGTTGTTGGAGTGCCAGAGACGCAGACAGACAGTGCCTTGAAGGCCTGCTTATGCAGCACGCCCACAGCCAGACCGCTTTCGTAGATGAGACCGTGATCTGGCTTCAGCTGCAGCACCAATGGTAGAAAGACGGTATTTGGCTCCTGCACAGGAGCTGCCTTCTTGGCAGGAGGCCACTCCAGCTGCACCTCAATGCCCGAGAGCTGGTTTTACAATATTGTCACTATTTTGTATGCTCCTATTTGGAAGCCGGAGCACTCACCATGCCGAAGCATATCTCCTCCTGTCCGCGATGGGCGGTAGAATCTTGCAATAGTTCATGGTAATTGCTGTTGATCGAGAACGCGGTGGTATTGTCATGGCGCAAGAGGTTTTGCTGGGTGCCACCAAAGGATGTTTCAACAGGCCCATTGAAGTTATTTTGCGGCAACTGTTGGACAGGCGAGGCGGCACCATGAGGCTCTGGCAAGCCTGACAGTGTTTCTCCAATCGGTGGGACGCAAAAGGCGCTGTTACCTGCAGGGCGCTTGCTTGGGTAAAGATTGCAGTCGCCTTCGAAGTCCTTATTCGTTCGCTTCGGAGTCTCGAGGTTGAACCGATGCATCGTTGATTCATCATTACTCGTAAACAGAATAGTCAAGTTGGAGGCAAAACTGCCGATGAGAGGAAATTTTTTAAATGTGTGAGCTCGTCTGGGTGGCTGTGTGATTACACGTGACTTGAAGAATGGTGGCTGTGAATGCAGGCTTAGGCATGCGGTCAGCGGTCTGCTGAACGCCGCTTGGGAATGTACAATTTCCATTGGCTCCCGCCATTGAAGGCAGATTTTTACCGCTGGGCAGTGCAGTCGGGCGTAGTTGCTGCATGGCCTGAGGCATTATTTCCCAGGCGAGGTCAGGCTGCCGGGCCTCGGGCACGAAAGATCACTGAACCGACTTCACCGCCACTAGACCTGCTGTCAACAAAAGCAAACCCAACTGCCCAGCTCGCTGGTGCCCAATTCACAGAGGGCCTGAACTTAATATCTGGTTAACTATCGCCGACACACATTCCTGGGGCAGTGGCCGGGGGTGGTAAACTGCCAGTCTCTCGGGATGGACGCTGAGTTCAAACGTGTCCACGACGCCTTCAAGGCAGATCTAAGTCCAGAGGAACTTGACTACTTTCGCTCCAGCAAGCTCGATGATGTCCACAAGACGCTCCAGAAGATCCAAAGCGAGCAGCAGGGCAAGAAGCGATTGGTCTACCTCAAGAGAATCGATCCGTTCCTTAAGACCATGATCGAGTATGGGAAGGTTGTCGAGGTTTTCCTGAACGTCAGCGAAATCTTGGCCTTCGTCTGGGTACTGCCGCAACTAAGCGTTTTCCTCCTTGAGCTGTGGAAGCCATCAGGATATCACTAACATATTGGCACTGCTAAATAACCGGTAGGGGCCTTTACGATACTTGCTGATGGTATGCCTCCTTCCCTAATGGTAACACCAGTCCATATGGCATAGATAATCTAACTATCAATCTCGAGGAAAGATGACGTCGAACTTTTCCGACGCTTTCAACTCGCTTCTAGAAACCTATCAACAGATAGGAGAGCAGGTGCCATTTTTGGAGTCGTTCAAGAGCGACATATCAAAGCCAAGGCGTGGAACTTGCAGTCTTGCAGCTGGCTCCTCCAGGATAAGATCTTCAGGGACTGGTTTGACCCAGAGTTCTGCCAAACACCTTTACTCTGGCTCAACGGCAAACCAGGCGCAGGTAATGTCGCTCCGCTTCTGTGATTCCCTTTTGTCCGCGCTTTATGATCGACCAGGGCTGATATCTCCCCAAAGGCAAATCCGTCTTGGCTTCTGTTGTTGTTGAGAGGGCTCAAACAGTCCCAGATATTTCGGTGGCTTTCTTCTACTGCAGCGAAAACGACCCGGAAAGAAAGACTTTCATAGCCGTGGCCAGGTCAATCTTGGCCCAGCTGCTCGCCCAAGACGAGTCGCTTCTTCTTCACCTGGAACACAAAATGTCGACACCGAATGGAAGGGTACCACAGGCCGTCCTCTCGGACGCTGCCCTTGCAAAGGAGCTCCTACTGGCGGCTCTCAAAAGCCGGAGGGCATACGTCATCATTGATGGAATCGATGAGTGCGACAGAGAGTCGCGGAAAGAGGTATGCACCTACTTCAAAGAGGTGGTTGAGTCGCTTCCCCGGACTAGGCACGACGAGATCAGGTGTCTCTTCATTAGCCAGGATGATGGAATTGCCAGGAAAGATCTGTCCATGCTCCCCATTCTCAGCATCACGACAAACCACAGCAAGGAAGATATCCGGGCTTTTTCGAGACACTGGCAAGATCGAATCGAGCTCCGGTTCGAATCATTGAAGGTCCAGGGTCTGGACTTCACTGAAGTCGTCACAGAAAGATCTCAGGGAATGTTCATCTTCGCCCGCTGTGTGTTTGAAGAACTGTACCGCCAGCGGTCAATTCAAGCACTGCTAGAGGAGTGGAGAGGCGACTGCTTCCCCAAGGACCTCGAAGAGGTGTAAGTAAAGACCCAACACGCATCACACTATGATACTCCGGTTGTAACTGATCGCGCTCTGCTGGAAGATATAATCGAATCTACAGGCGGATCATGAGTGGCGAAGCTGCAAGCCAGTCTGGATCGTCCACCGAAATCCCTAAGCAGCTTCTGGCTTGGATTGCACTGGCGAGGAGGCCTTTGCGATGGTATGAAATTCAGGCAGCTATCTCCATCAGCCTCGATGATGAGTCGATCAATAGTGATGAACGTCGCTTGGTGGACAGCTCCAAGGATCTCTGTGCATCATTTATCGAGGTGCATGCCGATCAAACGGTCGAGCTTGTTCACGGAACTGTCAAAAAGTAAGTTATGTTTCTCTCTTCACCATAAGCATGACCGGATACTGGTCAAGCTTCAGACCATACTAGAAGTACTTGCCCATTCTGATGAATTTACGCCTGTAATACTAGGTTCCTCCTCACCCACAATGACCTGAAGCCGGCTGAAGCCGAGCTGGAGCTTTGCGTGCGAAGCATGGCATACTTGAATTTCCCAGGAATGAACCCCGCATACAGCATCCAACACACGACCGAGGCCTTCTTAACTGGACAGTACGCTTTCTACGAATATGCTGTCGCGAGCTGGGTCTGGCACCTGACCGGTTGGCTCGACCATGAAAAACGCAGCGAGACCGACATGGCCGACCTAGAGGAGGTGGCGTACGCATTCGTCGGGCTGCATTACCACGAGAAGGCTCCAGTGGTCAAGATCTCACAGGGAATGGACCAATCCCTCAGTCCCCTCAGCCACTTCGAGTCGTACGACGCTCTGGCTCAGGCTGTGATCTGGTCGAGGAAGCAGTTCAGAGTATCTGGCGGCAGCAACGACAGCAACATCGCCGTCCTCGACTTCCCAAAGATCACAAGTCACATCAGAAAGGTCTTGGAGGATGTTATCAAAGCAGACCTACCTCGGGCGTCGAGAGACAAGCTCGAGCTCTACTATGGCAAGAAGCTATTCAAGTGCAGCGAGGTCTACTGCCCGTACTTCTACGACGGCTTCAGCACTCGAGCCAAACGAGACGACCACCAGAATGGTCACGAACATGCCCACCTCTGTAGCAGTGACGGCTGTCCCAGCGCGACCTTCGGCTTCGCCTCCAAGCGGGACCTCAGCCGACACATGCTCCGGGAGCACGGGGATGACGGCAAAGACTTCCCGGATGTATCCGACCCGAACATGCAGCAGTCACACAAAAACCGCAAGTACCCAAGCGATTTTCAGTGTTCTATGTGTCCTAAAAGGTTCACACGGGTACACAACTTGCGTTCTCATCTGAGGGTTCACACAGATGAAAGGCCGTTTGTCTGCAATGTGTGCGGAAAGTCCTTCGCTAGACAAAACGATAGGAAGTCTCATGAGGCTCTTCATACAGGTGAAAAAAAATTCATCTGCAGAGGTGACCTCATAGACGGTGGCCATTGGGGTTGTGGGCGCCGTTTCGCGGCTGCTAAGTCCCTCACGAGGCATTTCCGGTCAGGAGTCGGCAGAGTGTGCATACAGCCATTGTTGGATGAAGAGTTGGCCTTGAGGCAAAAGAAGGGGGAGGCTCAAGGACCTGAAGCTGGGACAAGCAGGACAACACCAGGAGAGTCGGTGTCTTGGTCCCTGCCGGACGCCCTATCACGACAATATCCCTCATTTGATGCACTAACACAGGATGATTTTCTAGCTGAGGAGGAGGATGATAGTGGCAAAGAGTAATCCATCATGAGGACGAAAGCGATAAGGGGGTAAAAACTCGCGCAAAATGAAACAGGCCTCATGTACAATGCTCACGTGGAAAGGTACATCGAGGAGGTCAGGGAGCCAATGTACCTACTCAACAACCAGTTATACGGATAAGCAATAAAAACGTTTGTTGGTGGTGGGAGATGAAGACCGCAGCGGTTCCAGGTTCCCAAAACCATGAGCTTCCATGGAATTTACGATATTATTGGCTGGTGGTTAAATTCATCTCGTATCTGGCGCTGCTGCAGCACCCCTCAAAAATGTCCCGCAGCAGTCCCAGGTTCCCAAAATCTTGAGCTTCCATGGAACTTACGATATCATTGGCTTAAGAATGGCCCGCAGCAGTCCCAGGTTCCCAAAATTTCGAGCTTCCATGGAATTTACGATATTATTGGCTGGTGGTTAAATTCATCTCAAGGTGTCCCGCAGCAGTCCCAGGTTCCCAAAATCTTGAGCTTCTATGGAACTTACGATGCTATGGGCTGGTGGCTAAGCTCATTTCGGAGTAACCCAAGTGCCAGTCGCAAGGTATCTCCGGTCAACTCCGCCCCTGTGCAGTCCCAGCTTTTTTGAACTTTTGGGCTTCCAAGAAAGTCGGGATATTATTGGATGACGCTGATACGATTTCAGTTGCTGGGGGTGGCCGCAGCAGTCCCTGGCTGTCAAGAAGCTCGAGATTCCCGAAAACACGGGCTATTATTGGCTGGCGCTGATGAAGGCGCGTGCCGCAGCAGACTAGGAATTCCTGGCTTTCGAAAAGCTCGAGGTTCTTGAAAAATCGGGCTACTTGCAGTCAAAGGTCGCCGTGGCCGGGAAAAAGTGCCCTGGCCCTCATTCGCAGTCCTCCCCGGCCGCCCGCACCTCCCAGGGGCCCGCCCCGCCCTGGCGCTCCGGTCCGGCCACTCAGGACGCGCGCACGACGCCTATCAGAGCACTTGGGGGTCACAAGTAGGCTGATATCTGTACGGCGAAAAGAGGTTGTATTCGGAATAGGTTGGGGCCGCAGGCCCTGCCTGGGAGAAAATCTCTATCTAGTGGTGCCTGGAGGCCCGTGCAGAGGGCCTGGCAGGGCCAGGACACGTGACCCCCTGGGTGCCGGCCCGGCTCCTCGACCGCCCCGCCGCGCCCCCCTTGGCCCCAGGACGGGGCTCCTTCGACGGCCCGGGCTGCTGGGATGGCCAGCCCCAGACGTCCTGGGCTCCTAGAAAGGGACCCCTCGAACGCCATGGGCTCCTGCGCCGGGCCACCTCCGACGCCATGGGCCTTTGGAGCGTGGGCCCTTCGGACGCCCTGGGCTCCTGGGAGCCGTCATTCCCACAGACCCGGGCACCCGGACCACCTCACCGAGACGGCCCTGGGCACCTGGGGAGGGCCACCCCTAGCGTTTTGGGCTCCTGAAATGAGGCACTTCCACCGACGTCCCAGGCTCCAAGGAAGGGTCACCTCCATCGACCTGGGCGCCTCTGCCAGGTCCCACCACCCGCTTTGGGCTCCTGCAAAGGCTCACGTCCAACGGCTCCCCAGGCCCCTGGGGTTGTTTCCATCGCAACCGCCCAAACCACGCGGACAGGTCCGCCCCAACGGCTTGTCCTCACCGCAGGGCATCCCACTACCTTGATTCGTGCAACGTGGCTCCAAACTGGGTCGCCCCGACGGCCGCTGTGCTCACCTCGATGAGGCTGCCACAACGTGTCCAGGCCGGGCCGCACCAACATCCGCCGTCTTCCGCCCCTCCCCTCGGGATTCCCTCGACTCGACCCGGCCCGGCCGCTCCAATCCCCATCCCCCTCCCCGGTTGCATTAAGCCATTCCCATCCCCGCACCCTAAAGTCTTCCTGCCGGCCGGCCCATTTTCAATTCCCTTGTCCACGAATTATACGCTGGGTTTTCTCCGACGTTCTTATATCCTTGCACTTCTTCGCACTTCCAACGTTTTTTGCCTTTCGACTGATACCTCCCCGGGTTTCCACTTCCCACATACCTTCAGCCACACCAACCTTTTTCATTTGGAGCCGTTCCCACCCTCCCACGCGCCCCCCCACCTAGCACCAGCCTAGTCTTCTTCCACCCACGTCCCGACCCACTTTTGGTAGCCTCATTGGCACGCGCGCAACCATCGCCTCCCTTTGTCACCTCCCTTTGTCAACCACCCACCTTGAGACTATGTGGACGCGATGATGATTGCACATGCATTCTAACCAACCCAGACCGCGGCAGGCACCGCCCAGCTGTCATCCATCTCCCATTGGCTTTTCCACCTCGTTCTACCTGGCACCACCGAACGACCAAGTATGCCGAGTGATTTACAATCACCACTCGTTGGTGGTGAAGGCGTCCCCGCCCGCCCTTTGTCGCATCCTCCTACTAGGGTTCCGGTCGCTGCCAAGGGAAAAGCCCGCCCCTTTCTGGCATTTCCCTACACCCCGCCTACCGAGCCTCCCTCCCTTCGCTTAGCCCGACGTGCATCCCGCCAATATTCCAATTGTGGTCGCTCCTCCCTCCTGTCATTCCATCTCGGCCGAAGCCTACTTTAACTTGTAATCGCAACCCAAACCTCCCTCCCGCACATATGATAAAAATAACATTGTAGCCGGCAACCTGCGCCTGCGCCTAACTATACGAACGTACGAACATTTCATTTATCTTTTGTTTCCTTTTTGTTTACCGCAACCGCTTATCGGCTTCTGCATATTCGCCAAACTTTTTCCTCCTCCACAACCTCATAGCTAACAGGCACATTTTATCATAAAACGCGAAACCAAATTTCGAAGAAACCAAATTTCGAATCTTGTCGTCGTCGAAAGAGAAAAAGAAAGAAAAAAAAGTAAGTGAGTGAGTGAGTGAGTATATTTAACGTCGATATATCGGGATCTACCAATCCGGGCCTCCCTAGGGGCATACGACGTGCTAGCGCTACCTAAGCTTATTTACACCGGGCTATAGTGCTGCTATCGAGGCGGCTAGCAAATTAAACCCAAAGGCATACGGGGGTCGGGCCGCGTTCCGGCGCTCCTTGTTAGTAAGCGGGCGATCGGCAGTAGGGCGTATATACGCCGGGGCGTAAGGGGAGAGTAGGGGAAAGGAGGGGGAGGGGGAAGTTCCGTCGCATGCCGTATGCGGCGCGTTCGGATTTGTCGGGGCACCTGTACGGTTCCGGCGCCATGGAAGCCTTCCTGGCCCTGATCGGGCCCTATCGAGTGTTGGACGTTCCGCAGCGGAGACGGCGTGTTCGTGTGCGCTGTGGTGCGCGGGTGCCGGGGCGGCAGCGACGCGCTCCTCCGGGCCGGCGGGCCGCTGAGGATGGCGTATTGTGCCACCTTGTTGGCCAAGGGGGCTGTTGGCAACGGCATGCTGCCGTTGCCAGCGCCGCTGGCGGGCGTGGTGTTGGCGTTGGATCGCTGTATTGGCGGGTGTTAAGGAATTGTATGCAATTCGGCAGTGTGCACTAACAGCACAATGCAAAGAATTGATAAGTTTGGAAGAGGTGAAGGGGATGAACCGCGCAAAAGTGTTTCTTGCAAGCGCCCACGGATGACTAACGATCCGGACACAAGACTACGTTACCCTATTCCATCCGGCATGTCTTGTACGGCGGGCCATGCCCGATCCGAAGCCGGAACGTGCGCCCCGGACTAGTAGAAAGCTCCCTGGCAAACAAGAGTACTATTGCGGGCTTTTATGTACTTTCGCGCGTGGAATTGTGATGTGTAGGTTCCAGCGCCTCTCAGATCTTCCCACTGCTGGTCATAATTTCCCTGACCAACAGCTTTGCACCAACGTGATTCTCCAGAGAAGCGGGAGTTAGGCCAGCCACAGTTTTTTCCTCTTTTTTTGCTCATCTCGTACTTAAATCTTTTACTGGCACCTTTCTTTGCTGCACAACCCTGATATTGGCGTACTGATATCTCGAAACGCTTGCGCATCCATCTCAATCTATGCAGGCTCATTTCCTCGGCCTTGTCCTGGTCTCTGTTTGTCAACGCACCTTTCTTATCGATCATAGTCTACACCCGAGAGCGCTTGTTCCTCGTCAGCTCGTACCGAAGGGGTCGACTCGCCATTCTTTGTCCAGCTAATGTTGTAATCGGTATTCACAGGAACGGGCCCTGCCAAGGCTGTCAAGAAGGCGTCCCCCAGATACCGGGAAGCCGGCCAGTATTGAATAGGAGAAATGTAATCATGACCAACATAAAGAAATCTATGAAATTGCATGGACCTTGGACAGTGGCTAGGTGACCATTTGCCGTTGCTTGGAAAACGGGTTTGATTTTTTTTCCCGCCATCGTGCTAAGCCACAATTAGAACGGTTGAATTTAGTTATGTTTCCTTTCCTATTTCGTTTTAATAACGGATATTGAACATTCCTCCATGTAACCGCCCATCTAGGTGAACAACCTTTACCCAAGTTCATGTTCTAGTTGGCATACCCAACAATGTCTGCCGTGGTTAGGCAGTTACCTGAGACCATCAGCGTTACAAAACGCATAAGCTTAAAAATCTGCGGCAAAGGCACAGGTTGAACCACGACCAACCGCATGCAGGCCGCTCTTTTTGGGTTTATCACGTCTAAGTCTTTAATAAAACTCGACAAAAAAATGACTTCCTTTTTGCAAATGCTAGACAACGCTATTCTATGCTGTAGGACGGGAAAAACCGTGCCCAAAGCTCAAGCCAACCCAGGGAAGGGTTTGTGGAAGAGCACAAAATTAGGTTCGGGTGAAAAACCATCCCTGTGCTTAGACGCGTCGTCTCTCACGGGTGAGAGTTCCTCCTCCCTCAACCTTGAAATTAAAAGTGACAAATCTCTAGCGGGGGCAATGTGAGTGCCTCCCGCTAAAACAAAACCAAGCCAAGCCAAAAGGCGCAAAAGCAAGGTCTCCCACGTCGTGGGGAAGTGATCTAATCTCTAATCGTCGCGTGATTCCTCGCTCTTCGTGAAACGCGGGCGGCGGGGACGGTGCTGCTGCGGCGCGCTTAGCAGCGGCAGCCGACGTTGAAGCCGCCGCAGGCGACGCAGCTGTTGTGGTACTTGCCGCAGCCGCCAGGGCGGAGGTTGCGGCCGGCGAGGCAGTTCTTGCAGGCGATGATGATGGCGTCGCAGGCCTTATCATTGCGGGTCTCGAGGGCACTGGCACCAGCGTCGACGTCGGCGGGAGCCCGGGGGGCGAGCTCGCCGGAGCCGAGCACGGCGGCGACGGCGGGGATAGCGAGGGCAGGGGCCGAAAGGGCCAGGATGGCGAAGGCCTTGACGACGTTGGCGAACTGCATTTTGCTGTTTGGTTGTTGTCTTGTTGACGACGAAAAGTCTTGAGAAAAAACACTTGACGAAAACAAGGTCGGGAGAAATGAGAATGGAGGAGTAGCAAGTGCGAGGTTGTCCACCGTAAAACCGAAAAGGTGATATGGTGAAGGAAAGGAAGGAAAGACAGGACAATAAGGAGATGACCAAGGAGATGACCAAAGAACAGAGTAGGAGAGGATAAAGATCGTGAGATGGGGAAAAAGGAAGGAAAAATATCCAAACGAAGTGGCCTCTTTCTTCGATATATATACCCATTTCCTCCGTCAACCTCCAGACCCAACTCAGCCTCTGTGCTGTCTGAAGGACTTACTTGACACCTCGGCCGCGTCCTTGCCGGGTCGAATGCCGGGCATCGTACCATACTCCGTAGCTAATGAGTCACGGCATAGACACACAAGTCAAATGCGGCATGCTATACTGAACTTAGCACGCGTCAAGACCCATGGGGCAAGGGCAAGCCTCCAAAACGCACTACATGGACATCACCCAAGGGTCAGAAAGGTTAACCTTTTTTTTTGTTTTGAACAAAATGTCATCTTTCCTCCTCATTTGGACTCCTCACACGACATGTGGCCCGGCGTTGGTGGGTGGTAGTAATTGCAGTGGTAGTATTGTTTAACAAGCCGCCTCTCGATACGAAATGGTCTCCACCATAAGTTGATGACGCGGCAGTCTCCGGGTACGAGTCGCGGTTTACATTGCCGCGAATACTCGCTTACGATCAGCGCAGTTTTTTAGCCTCTGCCTCAGTTCGGGATCGCCGTCCCTAGTCAATCAGCGCCCGGCCCGAGGCGGCGACGATGGTATGACAAGGCATTTGAGTGAACTGCCAGTCCAAAATAAAGTTCAAAAACTCTAAGGATTGCACTCCGGCGCGCGCGTGAATCGCCGAAAATGGAACAACACAGGACAGGTCGCAGCAAAGGGGGTTCATCCTGGTAGGCCCCTTACGCCGCACTGCCAGCAGCGACCATCCTCGCCAGGCGTGGGGGCTTAATAGACACCCGGCTCAGGGGAATAAGGACGTGGTTGAAACCGGCTGCTACCCATAAGAGAGAGAGTAAGTGAGTGAGTGAGTAAGTATATTTGACGTCGGTAAGTCGGGATCTACCAGTCCCTGCCTCCCAGGGGGCATACGACGTGCTAGCGCTGCCTAAGCTTTTTACACCAGACTATAGTGCTGCTTTTAAGGCGGCTAGCAAATTAAGCCCGAAGGCATACGGGGGTCGGGCTGCATTCCGGCGCTCCTTGTTATTAAGCGGGCAATCGGCAGTAGGGCGAAAAAGCGCCGGGGCGTTGTAAGCGCTGCAGGTAGTAGGAATGCTTTCGGCTGGTAAGTGTACCGGTAAAAGGAAAGGCCGGGTTTGGGCGGAGGGAACCTCGGAACCCCCCCTGGGCCCAGCCGGGGTTGCGGGGGACCGACGAGACTATTGTTGGTCCGCTGAGATGATAAGGAAGTGTTTCACAGGTGGTGGCAGAGGCAGAGCCGATGGAAAGCTGCGAGATATGGAGGTGATACTCAAGTCTCCAGATGCCGCGAAAGGGGTACCGATGAAAGTACCCCTTTAAGCCTTCCTCGACCTTTCTGACCTTCTGAGGGGCTTGGCCTCTCACCTAGCCTTCTTCGGCGTCAGCTGCACCGAGTCATCCAGCTCAGCGCCCGGCAAACCATGCCGTTTGCGCTTCGGACGCATTCCCCCGACGGTGGCGCGCGGTTTGGGCGCGTGCGTCCTTTCCCCCTGGCCGCCGCTTGGGCCAGCTCGGTCGGCCTGGACGGCCGCGTTGCCCGCGGCCTTGGCGCCGCCCTTGGACTTCGTGATCTGGGACGACGACTTCTCCTCCGTCCATTGCGCTGCTCTGGCGGTTGGGAGCTCTGGGGCGGCGGTCCGCGGGGCAGGGTCCTCCCGCGGCGACGGAGCAGCGATTTCGATCTGTCCCCGGGGCAGTTTCGTCACCGCCCTTCCCGAAAGGTGATGTTTAAAGGAGAAGGAGACCGTCTCCCCGTTGTTCCGCTCGTCGGCCTGCCGGTACCATGTGTTGACAGACAGGGTCTGGTCGAGAGGAAGCACCTTGCGGTGACCCTCCTCCAGGGACATCATGGCGAGCCACCAGATGGCGAGGTTGACCGTCAGCTTGCCTTTGCCGTTGTTATCCCAGGGAACCTGCATGTACTCGACACGGGCACTGGGCCCCACAGCCGTAGGGGTCTGCGCGTGGAGGATCCGGATGGCAAGCAGCTCGTGCTGCGTATGGATGAAGGTATAGCGAGTGCGGCCCCAGACGCCATACGTGGCCACCTGCATCAGAGGTAGGAGGACCTTAGGGGTCGTGCGAGTGCCGCCTCGCTTAGACCCGCCGGCGGCCAGCTCCTGCGCCCTGTGCTTTGCGGGACAGGCTTCGAGCTTGGCGCTGTTGAACGACTTTCCGTTCTTGTTGTCGCCGAACACCAGCGGTATGTCGGCGCCTCCTGTGGCGTGCAGCCAGACGGCAATGTCGGGCCTGAACTTGGTGACAGCCCTCTTGTCCTCGAGGGCGGCCTCTATCTCCAAGCCTCGGATCTCGACCGTGACTTGGTACCCCGGCCACCGGTCTCCAGCAAGCTCCTGGAAACCGGCCTTCAGCGGCTGCCGGAGGACCTCGCTGTTCCACCGGGTGAAGATCTGATCAACGCTGTTCTCGTTCCTAACGTTCGCCTGGCTGTCATGAAGCTCAGGCGGGCCCCTGTACCGCGGTCCAAAGGGCCTGAGCTGGAGAACATCGCCATACGCCGCGACAAGGTTCCCATATGTAAATGACTCCCACCGTTGGACCTGGTCTGGCTCGATGCTCAGCCAGTTGGGGTTCCGGCTTAGGGCACCACTCTTTGCCTTGTGAGTCAGAGCCGGGTTTCGGCAGCGCAGGGCCTCTAGTATGGTTGACTGATGGTTCAGTCCTTGCTGAGACATGTTGGTGGGCTTCTCGCGGTATAGATTTGTTAAGGAAGTCCCAGTTGGAAGTGGGTGTGATGGTGTCAAACCAAGTGCGATTCCCCGTCTGGTTCCGCAGATTACGGCTAGGTTTCCCACTTGGTGTTTAACTGCGTTGCCTTGCCGCCGGAGGGCTCTCGACCCTGCTATCCTTGCCGTCTGAGGCTTGCCGGATGGTCTGCCTCATATTCGTCGGGGAAGCCTCCAGATGTTACCATGCCAATGCCTAAGTTTAATGCTCTTCGAAATTCGATGGGAACCCTAGAAGTCTCGCCAACTAACGCGGAAGAGCCATAATCAGGACAAACGGTCGGAGAAAAAGAAATGGTTTCATTTTGCAGGTGCCTTTAACCCTCCATTTCTTATCGCCCTCCTTCCTTTATCGCAAGAAAAAAGGGTTTCATCGACGGTAGACCAGAAAGCACGGGAGGAGAGGCCGCGACAACTCGACCATCTTTAAGGATGAGGTTAAGGGCAGGCCGCCGATGAGCCAGACGGGCACATGTTTCTGAAGGTTCTTGAAGTATCCCGTCCCCAAAGAACATCCTGGACTGGACGGCGGAGTAGGTAGGTGGAAGAGGTGAGCCTTGCAAGAACGATCAGCGGCCGTCGAGAGAGCCATGACGAGGTAAGCGCCCGTCGGAATCGGCATCGAGCCGGGCCTTGTCGAAGCTCCAGTTACGTGAGAAAAGACATGGTGCCGTGATTAGACAGCCCACGTCGCAAGCCAGTGCAGTGGCAGGGCAATTTGCCTCCTTTGCCGCGGTAGCAGGAGTTTATCGCTGTCGAACTAAGGATGCCATGGGATGCCGATTTCGTCATTTGGGAAGCTGAAAGCGTGGGCAAGGCCTGTCGCCGAAAGCAGGAGATGGCTTTGTTGAAAAAAAAAAAAAAAAGGCGCCGGCATGGCGGCTGGCCCAAGGAGCATTCCCAGCTCGGCGAGGGTGTCAATTGGCATGTGTGACCGGAATCGCATCCCCCGCAATCCTCCCTTTATTTCCTGTCTTTGTGCTCGACATTCGCCGCCGCATTCGGCGCGCCCGTCTGGGTGAGGGGAGGTGTGCTGTTGCTACAAATACCTACCTACTCAGTCGACCTTGAAATCCGTCTTGCGAGCCATGTCTTCGTTGTCTGTCAGCTCCATACTGACCTTGGCCCGGGCGCGCCGGCGGCCATGCAACCACTCCCCAGCTGTCCAGGCCCAAAGCTGGAGCCTTTCCACACCAAGGCTGGGCGGCGTCCCGCGGTCAAATTTCTGGGCCTAATCGGAAGCGGTGCCCACGCCTACGTCTTCAAGGTGGACATCGCCGGCACCACATACTGCTTGAAAGCCGTACGTCCCCGACTTTTTTGTCTTCCCGGGGTCACACCTGTGCAGTCGCTAACAAGGGGCGCAGTTCAAATTCCTGGACGAAGGGCATTTCACCCCGCACGTCTTCAGCGACCCCGCCAAGGTCGCGAGGACTGCTTCCCGGAAGCTTATCCACCAAGAGACGGAGCCCTTCCACTGCGAGTTGAGGGCGTATGGACGCCTGAAGGAGGCAAACAAGGAGCGCCTTGCGGTCGGCTGCCACGGCTACCTCATGCTGACCAACAAGGACGAGGCGGAGGTCGCTAGGCGCTGGGGGGCGGTGGACTTCGAACGAGGGGACAACAAGGGGCCGGTGCGGGCCATCGTCAAGGATTTTGTCGACATGTCCAACAAGGAGCATTTCCGGCCCCGGCATGTCAGGGGGATGATCGCGAGGCTAAAAGCACTGCACCGCATCGGGCTGGTCGTGCGGGACATCAAGGCGGATGCCTACCTGGAAGGCCTGTTGGCCGACTTCAGCCAGGCCTGGGTCGTCCCTCACCACTGCTTGACGTGGGCCCAGTATCTGAACAAGTCAAGCGCATGGGATCTCGCCGGGTTTGACCTTTTCGACTTTGACCAAATGATCGACGACTGGAACGCCGACAACCCCGGCCTGCCGGAGATCTGGACGCGGTGCCTGCCCCACGACGACTACACGGTGCAGCTCCGGGAAAGCACCTTGCTGCAGGCCCCCGAACGCGCGCACGACCCGGCCATGTACAACTGGAGGAGGGCGAAGAGGGCTCGAGAGAGGAGAGGGACGAAGGCCCCTTGAGCCTCGGTGTTGAAACTTGGAGGCATGGTCAGGTTTTCCGTTGTTGGAGGCTGCGACGGCCATAATTAGAGGCGCCTCCACCCGACTCGAGCAATGTAAAGAGAGAGAAAGGATTAAACCGTGACAAGTGGTGGGTTGCAAGTTCGGGCTCGACGGTGACGTCCCGGGTTGGTGGGATGATGCCACCGTTGGATCCAGTTTCGAGGACCATCTTGTTGGCCATGCAGTTGCTGTCTTTGGAGGCGGCAGTTGGGGAAGGAGGAGGCGAAGGGTGCTGAGGATGGCTGTGGATGGCGAGGGCTGCTGGCTGAGGGCGCTTTGGCACTCCTTTAGGCTGTGTGTGGTGGCACAAAAGTGGTTAGTTAAACGGATCACCCTGGAGTAAGACGAGTGGCGCCGTATCTCCTTGAGCAAGACGACCTTCAAACTGGTTACAGAAAGGCTGGGAAGCTTACCTTCTTGACGTGCTCGCGGCCATGCTCCCGCCAACACCGCCGCCCACTGCCGCACCGATGACCACGACAAATAGGGCCACTGCTAGAGTAAATGTCGCCATGCCCATACCGCAAACCGTGTTCCGCCTTTGCTCCCCCCGTAACGGTGGCTTCACTGGGTGCCGCGGCGGATGCGGTGACTTTATCGGCAGCCAGGCTGTGCTATCTCCTGAGAAGACACCAGGACGCGTCATGGCGATGGCGGTAGCCACCTGGCTCCGCGCCGGCTCGGGTCCGCTCACCTGCCTGTCGGCACGCTCACAGAAAGTCTACCCAGTGGACCACACGTGGCGGGCCTTTCAGGCTTTTGCACGGCCCGCTTCTATCTGCGGCGGCGGCGGCGGCCGGCATGCTGGGAGCAAGCTGCTGGCCGACTGGGCGGATTCCAAGCCTCTTCACATCCGTGCCGGGGAAGCCGACTCGAATGTGGCGCTATCAACAGGAGGTCTCTGTCCTGCTGGCGCCCGAGGCGCTGACCTGCTGCCCATCCAGAAATATTGAATCGGCGTCGAAAGCATGCACAGGACCGTGGCTGACGACAGCAGGGTCAAGACCGTGGACATGGGCTCCAATGTATGCTTACCGCACCTTTATTGAACTCCTTGCGGAAAAGCACTCGGCCCCGTCCTCCCTGAAAGCATGGCCCGGGCCATCTGCAACGAGCGTCGCTTTAGCTCTGTCATGCAAATCATCAATCTTGCCGACCGGCTCCTTGACCCTGACGTCTCTGGCAGCGGTGGCATGCATCGGAAAATCTATTCGTTCCGCCCTTCTGGCAGGCGGGCAGTAGCACGGCCGTTTCGGCTTTCCCACCCTGGCCAACCGAGAGAATGTCCCAAAGACGACAAAGCACCGCTTCAGTTCTGGCCATTACGGAGGCCCGAGGCTGTGTGGCGAGGTCAAGCATCGCCTTCTCGCACAACGCCACAGACTCTGCTGCCGCGGCCAGACGAGACTGCGTCTGCATCATATGCTTACCAACAAGGACGAACAGAGCTGCCCCTTCGACCATGTCCACGCAGTCCTTCTCGGAACTTTTCGGGGGAAGGCGAGGACAAAAGGCAAGGACGCGTAAACGGCTGTTTTTACTGGGTCATTACCAGCCCGCACCGGTGTGGCCAGTCTCCGTCGAGGCGCTTGCAATCGTGAAGCCGTGTTATAGCGCGGCAGTTCTTTTCGAATTGCCAGGCACATGTCGTCTCTTTGCCAGAGCCGTGGGCCGTCTTGCCGCAGGTCCTGAGAGGAAAATGATGCGAAAATTGGCACGCGAGGCGGTTTGGAGTGTTGTTTGGGACGGGGCGCCCAAGGCTGATGGACTTTGCAAATCGTGAGACTCTCCTGTCGGTTGCAGACAGGCAGGAAAGCATAGCTGCGACGCCCCCTTGAGGCCGCGCCCGCCCACAGCCTCTGCTCTAGCCAGACGGGGAGACTCGCCTATAATGTCTAGCCTCGCGAGGAGGCCCCGGCTTATAGTGCCGCCAGCAGCCACCTCGGCGTGGCGATGGAAAAGACGCCTCGCAGGCAGCGTCCTCCTGGATGTCAGCCGACTGCGGCAGAACGTAGTGCAGCAGTCCGGACAGGGAATCAAGCGAGCTGCAGACAGCATCCATGTCTAGGTGTAAATGGGCTGCTCTCTCCTTCTGTCCCTGCCGACCTCGATTCCTTCTGCTTGGCTTTTCACGCTGCGCTTGTAGTGGCCGCTGATTAAGCGTTTATTTTTTTGTTCCTGTCGGCGCTGGGAACGGCGGTGGCGATGTCGCGGCGGAGGGATCTCTGGCCAGGGCGGCGGCAGCCTTCGGGCGGCAGGTTGCTTTTCCCTCGCAGGCGCCTGACACCTGGGCCCGCGACTGACTGGATAAGACGTGAGGAAGGATTGGGACCGGGATAACCTGTGGTGCGCTTCGAGTAGATTGTATGGCGCCGTCCATGCACAAACTATGCAAGTCCCGGAGGTGCGGCCAACGAGCTGCCTAGGGAAACAACCGACCCCTTGTCAAAAGTGCCGAGAGGTACTTAGCGACGCCTTGGAAAGGCGACGTTCCTCGAGGTCAAGAACGCACTTGGAATTGTCCGTGACCTGCCTGGGCGGCAAGCCGAGGCTAAAGCTAGTAGTAGCGCGCTTGAAAGAAGCCAAGTAGTCGGATGGGTTGCGGGCGATGAAGACGTCGCAGGAGACGAGGCGTCGCTGGAAACGAGGGCGTGGGCGTCGCTGGCCGGGCACGAAACGGCGGTAAGGAGCGGCGACGCTAGCATTGTGGACGTGATACCAAGTCGTCGAAAGAGAGGGGGCACCAATGATACAGCAAAATCCAAGTGGTTGTGGTCCTTTATCAACCTTAACGTCCTCCCCCGTCCTATCCGGAGCCAGCAAGGGCACAGCCTTGATGTAGCTGATAAGATATGCGCCCTGCCGAAGACGGGCAGCTGCTACAGCAGCAGGTTGAGGCTCTGGTCTGGAAATAGCCGCGCCGCCGCGTCCGGCTCGCGCGGGGTCTGCGGGAGATCGCGGCCGAGCCCTGGGAGACCGCGGATGGTTCGGTTGGTACTTTAAAGAGGCAGTTACCTCCTGGACGAACGGCCTGGCCGACTCAAGGCTGAAGCGGCTACAAACGTTAGGGCTGCTACGCCCTAGGTGTCCATCGCACCACCAACAAAACAATTTCCCCTCGAGGGTACTGGCTACATATTCTCAGCGCTAAAAACATCCTAAATGCGAGGGTAAAATGTCAGCGGATGGGGAAAAGGGAAAAAAAAAAGCAGTGACAATTCTGCCTGACCTTGAGTGGTGGCCTTCAAAAGAAGACCTAAAGTGCCCTGTCGGCTTCCTCGACCCACAGCCTGGCGAGGTCCCTAGCCACGCCGAAGCGAAGCCTTTGCGGCATGTCGTCTGCCGTGGTCGAGGCGTTAAGCAACGGCCTCCAGCCCCACCCGCGACTGGCTGCTGCCTCCTCGGCCGCCAGCGTTGTCGCAATCGAGAGAGATAAAGACGGCAGCTAAGCTGCCCAGGCGCCTGGCCTGCCGCAGTTTAAGCCCGTCCTCGAAAATCCAAACCTCTCTTTCTGGCCTGGGGCCTAAAGGGTATTGGGTAACTGAATGGTGAACAGTCTCGGTTTGGGACAAGCTAAAGGGACATTGCGGTGCCGGCGAAGAATATCTCGTAGCTTTCGCCTGGCGTGGAGTGATTTTCTACATACGAGCAACTCTAGCGCTGGCCCGTGCCTGTATGCTATTCGATGGCCTGCTAACACGTTTAAGTTGGGTTAGCTCGCAGTTTGACGTTGTTGGCATGTCCCCGGTTAGGGACTTCGCCATCCTTGCAGAAGCAGCCTGGCCAGTGGCCCTCATACAACAAGGCGTCACCGGACCCATGGTCGGCCCTTGCGTTGTGCCACGTAGGGCTGAGAGTCTGGGGCCGTGTGCAAGGGAGAGCCAGAAGACACGGCTCGAT
>JNVV01000073.1:77200-101271 GCA_000733355.1 Falciphora oryzae
AACAACGCTAGCGGCCACGGCTTTTCCCTTCCACTTTGGAAATGGAGGCGGCGCGAAGCCAGCGACGGCGTTTCCCGGCCCGGGCGCAGTGCGAGGCATGGGTGCGGCAGATGGGCAGGGTGCGGTCCGATACAACAGTTTCTCGCTTCTTGTTTCCCTCGACCCCTGGATGGGTTGTCTAGGAGATACCGAGCAGCACGCGGGCCTCTGCTGCATCAGCAAGGCTCAGAACCTTACACGACGCCGAAAAAAGCTGAGAAGGTGTGGCCCGGCCTTGTTATTTCCAAATGGCAGCCGCGGCTTTCAGCCGGCAAACGGTGGAGCTGGCAGGGGACGGCAACGCAGACTGGATAAAAGCCGCTGTGTGCGACAGCTGCCGGGAGAGTTGGCGGTCGTGCCACGGGAGGAAAACCGGATCCGAGCCCAGCAGCGTTACATGAAAGGTTAAGCCAAGTCCTGAGTGTAGCATATTTAAATCGTTTCATTGATTTGGAGGAACGCGTGGAAAAATGGTGGCCCAGCCCGCACGGCGACGTGACCTGCGTCTTAGCCAGCGCGCGCATCCTCCTCCGACGCCCAAGCAATGCCTTGGGCACTGAGCTGCTGCTGTGTAGCGCCGCGTAGTGTAGGAGGTTTGTGACGTCGTATTCGTTGCCGCTAAAATCCGGACGGCTATTCTGGCGTGCTCGTGGATAGGTGCCGGCGGTGGCAGCTGCTGGAGAGGTGGTGGCAGGTGAGATTGGGTGTTCGACGTGGAGGGTATTCCGTTGCAAGGAAGCTTGTGGCCGTGGCCGTTGCCATCATGCTCGCTGTCGTTGGGTAGACGAGTAGGTGGGCAACTGTCTGTCGGCGGCCGGGCCTGGCATCGAGGCGCGTCAAACCGAGGCATCCAAAATCCACTTTTCTGTTCGGGAGCTCCTGCCGCCAGAAGACCAGAATTTGCAAAAGCCCAGCAGAAGCACTGGCAGGCGCTGCCGCAATCAACACCTGCTCATGATGAAACAAACACATCCTCCTAACATGCCATGCCAATTCCGTTCGACACGCCTCCCTGTCGCATTACCATCATTTACTAACTGTGTATACCCGCCATCTTAGGGAGGAGAGTCGACCAGCGAGGAAAGCCGATAAGCGAGGAAAGCCGACCAGCGGGGAAAACCGCATGCCATTCCCGAGCTTTCCAAAAGCCCATCAAGGACGAAGGGACGAAAACCCGACCACCCCGGACCGTCGACCAACTCCAATGACCCCTTGTCGCGGGGGGTCAACGCCCGCTCCTGGGCCAGTGGCACGCCACCGATCGAAAAGACGGAGGTAGCGAGTCGACAGCAGCGCGTCCAGCTGGATCCTTTCGTCGGCCTGGCGGGACGCAGAAGTCTGGTTGGGGTAGCTGTTACAACGTGCCGTTATTTACATTACCAGCCCTAAGCAGCCGAAGCCCCGGGGAGGCCACACCGTCCACGGCGTCACCAAGCTCGTTTTGGGTCAGCAGCTGGCTCTATTCGGCCAGCTGGTCGTTGCCCCGCGGTGCTCCAGCTCTGATCCGGCCGCTGCCCATCGCGACCGCGAGGCCGGCGTTGGTGGTGTCCTGCCCACGTGGTGTGGTAGCTGCTTTGGTTGGCCTTCGCCAGCAGCGCAGCTTTCCTGTCCGACGATACCCCCGCGCAAGCACAAAGTCCCGTCAAGAAGCGCTCCCTCCGCTTCGACTGTATGCCGCCACGGCTCGAGGGAATCGAGTACCTTTCGGGTCGGCCTATTCAATAATCGTGACAGCACGTCTGGCAGCGATGGGGGCGGCGCGTTTGGCGGCGAGGTGAACGCAGCCATTCTATGGGCTTGGGTGCTCCTGTGTCGCGTGGCGGCTATCACAGTCGACTGCCGTCAAAGGAGGCCATGGCCCAGTTGTGCACGGCTCTGGAGCAATGCTCGGCCAGGGTTGCAAGCCCCCGCGCCTTCGTCCAGCCCTCAGCCGTGGACAGGTCGCGTTTGCGTTAAAATAAACAGCTTGCCGTGGGCGGTGCCCCGCTGCGATGCTATTTGGGCTTATCACGTCGTTGTTGTTTGTCGACGCCGTGCTGGCTTCCCATCATGCGCGTGCCACGATGTAAACCACAGCTCGGGTCTTCCACCTTCGCGTTTGCCACGTAAGCATACGCGGTGGCCCAGGCACGCAGCTGCTCGGCTGGATCCCTGGCGGCGTAGGGATCGATGCTAGGAGCCAGATGTCGCGCAAGGCGCACGTCCTCGGGTCCGGGTGCTTCGAGCAGCTGAATTCCGTCAGCACCGCAGTCGTCAGCACGGCGAGACCCCGAGCCCCACGAACTCGCATCATGCCTCCCTAGATCGACAGTGTGTCCTTTCTGCCGATCGACTCTGTCCATGCCAATGCACAGCCGCCCCCGGTCCGCCTGACGATGACAGCGACACCACTCGTCAGGGCCGATGATGACAGGTCCCGCCGTATCGGTCGGCATCTGGCAGCCGCGTCACGAAGCGTCTTCCCAAAGCCAGCCGGATCATGGCGGCGGGTTGGATTGTGCTCCTTCTGGTAACGATGGCTTGTGTTGTAAATCGAAAAGGCCGCGGTATCGATGCTTAGGGAGTGGCGGTGGGCAAGGGTAGGCCTTGGAGGTTGGTACGGTACGCATTAACCTGGCAAGCCCATCGCCGACGCAGAACCGTTACCAATCTCCGCCACGGCAGGTATCACAAGCTACAGAAACACGCACTGCAAATAGTCGGCCGACTCCCGCTGCCCGCCGGGCGACAGAGCTTTTAACGTCACGGGGTGACTGGATTGGTCCTCGTGGCAGGGCCAATTGCTCGATGACATCTTCAACATCCAGCATTGCCCGACCTAGCGGCAAGGGTGGCCGACGTTGGCTCCCTTTTGGTTCAGCTGCCGCAGCCCCTGCGGTCCAGAAAGGTGACCATGGGCGTCATGGGCAGTGGCTACGGTGTAGCTGACGACCTGCAAGGCCAGGGAGGAGAACAGCGACTAGATTGCGGGCTCCTGCCGCGACCACCCGCGAGCTGTCAGAAACAGAATCGAACACCAACGCAGCCGCGGCTAGCATCCGACAACGGCACCAAAACCATCGAGTTTTCCATCTATGGCGGAAGCGGCTAGGTACTGGGTAGTGTGGAAAACGTTGCGCCGAACCAGCTGCGCAAAATGAAGCCTCCTTTCCCCTTTGGGCCGGCCGGCTCGTGGCGTCACCCAGGAGCTCGTCGATATCCTTACGTTATGCGGCGTCCCGGCTGCCTAGACGCGGTCCCTGTAGCGCGCATCGAGCCGGCGGCCGAATCGTTCCCCGACGACGTTCACCCGTGAACCGGCCCGCGTCGGCCCAGGATCTTGGCCAGATCGGTACTGAGGGGCCATTTTTTGTTTCTGCCTCATTTGATAGTTCCAATTTACAGCCATATTCCTACAGAGTAAAAACGCACGCGTAGATGGCAGTCCACAAGAGGTGATTGGGACACTTGATGCACGACACCACGACAAACTACTACCTCGTCTTGTACGGGCTCGTGAGGGGCGGTAAAGATTCGTACGGAGACATGTACCTCCTGAACTAGGGCGTGTGGAACGAGGTGGACAGGGAGATGGTCGTAAGCAGGTCCTCGGCGAATTGGCAACCAAAAGGGGGACCGTGAGAATACAGAAGCCCACCAAGAGCTTCAGGGATGGTGGCGTCGCCCTCGTTAGGGTTACGTTCGGCAGCGGAACCACCTACGCCCATTGTCCAGCAGTGGTACGTCGAGGTACCAAAGACAAGTACATATGGCTTCCGGAGGACAGGATATGCTCCAAAAGGGAGTTAAAAGTGGGCGAGGTGGCCGTGGTCAGGAGGTGTCCGTCGCAGGGCCGGACAGCACGATCCCACCCAAGGTCAAATTAGCGAAGGTGGGATTAACTCAATCGGTATTCCTCTCCAACTGTGCTCCCTAACAGACGCTGATTTCGATGGCGATAAGGCCTGGGGGTTGGTGCCTATAACGAAAAGGGGTCCGAGGAGGCGAGCAAAAGGCGGGACGAGATGTAGCTTAAGGAGAAGCAGCAGTCGGTTTTTAAAAAGGCATACGAGGTTGCGATTGTTAACACATCCCAGTAACGTGTACCGGGGTTGCTGACGACGATGGTATCGAGGAAATGGCCACTCGGGCGGGAAAATGTACGACCGGAACTTTTTAAACCGGAGTTGTGGAAGACGATATCCACCCACCCGGGGAAATGTACGACCAGATGCTGATGCGGTATGGCAGGCATGTGTTGGCGCTCCCATACAGGCACACGCGCATTAGGATGATGATTGGCAGACTCCGGCGACCAACGTCCTGATCCTGCCCGTGGCCTTGGCCAAGATGGCCACGGGGGTGAGCAATGTCGAGCCACTAGGCGACCGTCGAATAGGGCCTAGACGTCGCTGAGGTTGAGGATGCAAAAGTCGCTGCAGCAGTTGCAATACTTGAATTTGATAGTGAACTCTTATTTGTGTATTGTGTTTGGTAGCTCCTTACTAAGTTTTTCTTTTTTGGATAAGATGCTGACCTGTTGGAATATTTCTCCCAAAGTCCCCGAGCCCGAGGAAGATCGTGCCCGACATCAAGCTGGTATCCGTGATCGGGCTGATGCCGCTGTTTTCGGACGTGTCCCCTACGACCTTTGAATCCAGCTGATATTCGAGCACGTCACCGAGATGTGCTAGTCAAGTTCCAGCAGCTCCAACGCATCGACAGACACGTCGTCATTAAGTCGATGTTCTCGGAAAGGCACATAATGAAGCAGCAGACCATCATCCTTTCCTGGGACGTGAGCTTGCCAAATTCACCTCCTCGATTAGGGCGATACTCTCGCACGCTTCCTGAGCTTGTCTCTGTGCATCGTCTGGTTTCTGATGCACCACAGCCTCATGCACACAGGCGACCCGGGGTCTAGGCGCATGCGCCGGAGGGTAGATGTGCGGTGCTTCGGGGACGCCTTTGCCTTGTGTTGCCGGCATATACGCCCCGAAACTTAAGACGAGGCTCTGGCAAAGCGTATAATTTGGCGGCTGTATTCGGTGACGGTGTGTGTGTGGTTGGAAGGGAACTTATCCCACCTTGAACAGCCAGTGACATGGCGTGCTAGCAAAGGGGAAAGGTCTGTAAAAAGGCGAGCTCAGTATCTTGTACGCTTGCGGCTTTGGACACGGAGCGAGAAGAGTGGCGATGCAATCGCTAAAAAAAAAAAAAAAAAAGGCTGGCCGACATTGGGCGCCGACCTGATCCAGTTGCTCCATGCTAAATTAGCCGAGGACTGACTGCACGAGCTCCACGCGGACTGTTGTCGCGCTCGGGTGCCTCACGGCCAGGTGCGTTAAGGACTGAGAGTACGAGGCAAGCGCGAGGCTGAACAACAGGCTGCCGCGTTCGAGGCTTGCCAAAAAAAAAAAAAAAAGCGCCCGTCCGCTGGAAGGCGGGCCGCCCGCCCAAGAACCGCATCCTGGCTGGCGCTGACGAGGTCGGGGCTGAAGAGGCTCCGCGTTCGAGCCAGCCGTCTGCTCGTGGGCCTTTCGCTGTCCTCGCCGCAAAAGGTCCTGTATTGGGGGTGTGGGAAGTGAGGTAAATAAGGGTATCCGCTACAACTTCGAGGGTAAGGCTATCGAGCCCAGCTCAAGTCTAGGCGAGGGTGCGTATGCCACAGCTGGCGGCGCAAACATGCTCGGCTCCGCGGCGCTGCTGGGAGACTACGTGTGGTAGATAAGGACCAGGTAGCTGCAGCATCTTTTTTGTCAACCGGCGGACGCTCTACCGTATCTCCGCTTGGCGTTGTCGTCCAGGTGCACGATGACGAGGCGGAAAAGACGGCAGTAGGTAGATGAACGCCAGGAGCCTTCCCATGCTTGCATATGTCCCCTGAATTGTGTCAGCCGTCGTGGCTCGCCGGGTGCGTCTGGCTAGTTCTCAAGAAAAAGGTCAACCTTGATGAAAAGTCTGTTCCGAGCGCTATCTTTGAGGTCGGTGGTTTTACAAGTGGCAGATAGAGCCAGGGATCAGTCGCTTTTACCATCGGTGCGGTGCGACCCCAGTGGCCTCGGGGCAAGCGAGCTGTTGAAGACGCTCCCACAGATCATGGCAGGAGCAGACAGCTGGTCTCCTAGCCCCAGGCGGATGGCCCGGGAGGTCACAAGAACATGGCGCTGGAGGGCGTTGGAAAGGACATCACAAAGGAGATTTGGAGCGAACGCGCAACTCTGCTAGGCTAACCCCGTCGAACCCGACAAAAGGGATAACGTAGGAGATCTATGTAGCGAACGTACGTTCAGCTCTGCCAGACGAGCCCGGCAAGTGAACAACAAAGGAGATCTGTGTAGTGAATGCTTAACCTGCCAAATAAACCCGTCGGACCTGGTAAAAAAAAAATAGCATCGCGCCTGGGCTACTCTCGATCGCAGAGCTCCCTTCTCTGCAGTCTGATGCACCCAGTCCTTCTCATCGCCCAGCCGGCGGTCGCGTGGCTTCCGAGGCTCTCGATGCATGCAGGCTTTTATCTGTCGCTGCAATAAAGCAGGGCCCAAGCCTGGTTACTTGTTAGAATCCCTTCATCACCTGTAAAGGGCCGCTTCCAAGCTTACCAGGTCACACAGCCGCGTCCGCCTTCTCCTTGCTTAGCTACTCGCCTACTCGTACGGGTTCCGAGCCTTGCAGAACTCGCCGGCCCAGTCGGCTGTGGCCTTGCCGTCGAGGTTCGCCAGTTTGCGGCGAAGCTGGCCGAGCACCTCGCCGGTCCTCCGGCTGGTGAACGGGTTCTCAGCGGCGCTCTGCTTTTCGTGGAGGTGATCAGGATCGGCGTCCTGCAGCAGCAGCCTCCTCGCCAGGTCCATAAGGTCCAGCGGCTTGATGTAGCCGGCGTTCAGCATGTAGCGGAAAGTCGCGCTCTGCAGGGCCGTGACCTGGATGGCGTCGAGCGTGTCTCGCAGTGTGGGCTTGAAAGTGCTCAAAGCATGCGGCGGCGCGTCGTCCGGCATCTGGGTCATCCTGGTGGCCTGTTTAGGACGACTGCCCGGCGCCGCAGTTGGGCCCCGGGTTATCTGCGTCGCGTCCGTTGCCCAGGTCGTCGTGGCAGGAGCTACCTGGGGAAATCCGCTGGGCGTCGTGTCTGGGGCCCGGGTCTTCAGCGCAGCCCATCCAGTCAGACCGTCCGCCGCAGTGTAGCCATGCTCGAAGGACTGGACGGTGGTGGTGGTGGTGGCGGGCCTGTCCTACCTCGCCATCGTAGCTTCTGGGAAGCCGTCTGGAACATTGCCGGAATGCTGGAAGGCTTCAAACACCAGAAAGACGAGCATGAGGGCCATGGTCAGGTGGATGCTGGTGCGGAGAAGGAGCTTGACCGTCGTGCGCAGTGAGTGTCTGCAGTTGGCCTTGTTTATCAGCCAAGCACTCTAGCAACAACTGGTGATGATCTAGTAACAACTGGTAACGAAGCTGCAACTTACGCATTGCCGTTTTGCTGGAGGAAGGGCGGCGGAGCCTGTCCGCCGTCCCATCCCATGGCCATTCCCGCGCCGATTCGCGGGGGAACCATATTTGAGGACGCCATGGCAGCGTTGGGAGTTGCGGGATGGCTTCGTTTCTGTTGTTTATCAAAAGCAGCAACCTGGCGGCTGTCTGCTCAGGACAAAGGGGCTCAGCTCCGCAGTCACGAAATGGATGCATCACGACGCCCGCAGACCAGTTAAGGCACACTGGTGACCTGCCGCGGGATTAGACTGATTGGTTACAATGATGCATCACATTTGTTACATTTGTTCAGAAACTGGAAAGTCAATGGCGGCCATGGAAGCTCTCCTCCAGCGCGCCGACAAACAAAGGATTGCAGCTTGTGCTCGCCTTGGGTATTCCTTGTGGATGCTCGCTGGCCCCGCCAGGCAGCGCCCATGGAAGCTTGTAAAGAAGCAAAAAGGCAAAGGATTTGAGCTGGTAGACGCTCAGCTGCAAGCAACAAAGGGCCGGAGTCGCCGCTAGCTGGGCGTGGCGCAATGGTGAGGTATAGCCCGGGCAGGTGCCCCTGTGGCGCACTTGGCCAATTCCCCTTTCCCGCCTTTTTGGGTTGAGGCAACATGGTGCCAGATTGCCGGCTGCGTCCTGCCAGCTTCGGTTTTGGGCTGATGCTTTTTTTTTTTTTTTTTTTTCGTTTGCTTTTAATTTTATCCCCCGAATCATTCAATCCAAATCCTACCCTGGTAAAATTAGTTGCCACACACCGCACCGTACGCAGCATATTACTACGCGCCGTCTCCCCAGCGGTTGTACGACCAAATGCGGGCGCGGAAATCGCCTGAGCCTGTGGCAAAGTAGCCGCCCGCAGGGCTAGGCGCCACCGAAATCACCGAGTTTTTATGGCCTTGGAGCATGAATTGGGTGTTTCCGGTCCGCGGATCCCAAAACTGGACGCCGCGGTCCTTCGAGCCAGATATAACCCATTGGGCGTCGGGAGTTAAGGCGACGCTCAAAACGTAATCCTATACGCAGGAATCACTACTTGTTAGCAGCCTAGGAGGCAACAGTATTGAGAACGTGCAGATAATGTGCCAAGGATGCGACTTACCCTGTGTCCTTCAAAAGTCTTCACGCAACGGCCACCCTTAGGGCCTTGGTTCGGCATTCCGCGAGGGGTGGCAAGCTCCCACATTTTAATGGTCCTATCCAAACTGCTGCTGATAAGGTCCTTTCCGTTGGGAGAGAAGGCGACACTGTAGACGCCACCCTTGTGTCCATCAGGGCCCTCAAGACGCTCGACGAGGAAGCCGGAGTGGAGATCCCAAACCCGGACGCTCTTGTCCAGCGATCCGGCCGCCACATACTTGGTGTCGGGCGAGATCGCAACGGTGGTAACGCCGTCCTCGATCGCTAGCGTCATCACGCTGCCGCCAGTTTCGGTATCCCAAAGCCTTACGGTCCGGTCCCCGCTGCCAGATGCGATGGTGCGACCGTCACGCGCAAAGTCCAGTGAGTAGATATCCTGTTCGTGGCCCGAGAACTGGGCTCGAATTCGCCTCGACTGGATGTCCCAGACCTGTATTTGCCAGTGTTAGCGGCCGATTGACTACGAATCACGAACCGAACTAAACCACCAACCCCCTCCCCGCCCCCCAAAAAAAAAACCACGCGCTTCAACTTGCCTGGACAAGCTTATCCTCGCCGCCCGTTACCAGGTATTTGCCGTCGGGGCTGAAGCAGACGCTCCGGATGTATAGGTCACCGATGTTCTTAACCGACTCGTCCTGTAGCACGCAGATCTTTTCACCGGTCGCGACATCGAAGATCTGAGCGGAGCGGTTGCAGCCCGTGGCGACGTACTTGCCATCTGCGCTGAACCGTACGCAGCAAACGACGCTCTCGTGCTGGAGAGTGTGGAGGAGATCCACGTCGAGGATGCGCGGGACGTTGGGTTTGAAGATGACGAACCAGTCATCCCGCGACTTCTTCGAATGGGCGGGAAGGCGGTCGATGTCAAGGTCGCCCGGGGAGTTGCCCGGCTGCCCATCTTTGTCCATGTGAGTGGCGACGACGGATGCGGTGGCCTGAAGCCACTGAACACAGTCAACATGAGCTCCTGCTTCTGCATAAAAAAGTGGAGTTTTTCCATTGTTGTCTGCTTGGTCAATCCCCGGACATTGAGCCGCGAATAGTGCTTTGAGTACGTGCAGGTGGCCGGCATCTGCAGCATAGGAATATGCGGTTCGTCCTGCTTTGCTTCTGATGCCTGGGACAAGCCTGTCATTGGCAAAGATTGTCCGGATCGCCGCCGTACTTCCTCTCTCGGCGGCGTACATTAGAGCTGTTTTGCCTTCTTTGCACTGCTGATTGATGTCGTTGAAACCGGCCGCGAGAATCAAGCCCATCATATCAACATTGTTGTGTTCAGCTGCAAATGTAAAAAGGGATCTTCCTCGATGATCGCACTGATCCAAGCTAAATCCCGGCAAATGCTTCCGCAAAAGAGAGAAGTTTTCGCCGCGGCCCGGTGCTCGGGAGCTGACAAGAGATTGAAAATAGCCAAAATGTCGTTCAGTACGGAGGTCGGCTTTAATGAGAAGGGGACGAATAAAATTGATGGATGAGCAGGCCAATGCGAAGCCTAAGGTGTCGTAGGACATATCTGACAGGTGATGCTTCTCCTGCTCTTGTAAAATCGGCACGTAGGGCTCTTCGAGAGTATCGACGCCATCTTGCCGGAGGAGGAGGTCAAAGATCTCTTGATCTTTGGCAGCAATAGCTTCGCGAAGAGGGGTGATGCGTCCTTTTCGTGTGCTCTTATGGTTGACCCTCGCGCCTGCCTCAAGGAAGTATTCGCAAATGTGGAATTGCCCGCATCTGATGGCTTCGACAAGAGGAGTGACATTCAATTTTCGTTCGCCAAAGGCTTTGTCGATGCTGGTCGACGACATGAGCGATTTTACCCGTTCAAGGGACCCATCTCGAATTGCGCGGGTGAGGAGCTTATGCCAGGGTATGCTTGAATCATCAGTCACCGAAAAAAGGGACGCCTTTTCCTCTTGGTGGAACCTCTTGTGGTGCGTTTTGAGGGCCTTTTTAGACTCAAACCCGAGAACTGAAACGGCACAGTCCTCCTGCGGGCACCTGAATGGCCGATCGTGGGCGTCCTTATGGTGTTGGAGTTTTCTTTGCGTTTCAAAGCCCAAATGAAACTCGCTGCACCATGGCTTCGGGCACTTGTATCGCAATAGGCCGTAGATGCGCTCCATCCTGAGAGAGAAGTTCCCGTCCTGTGACGTTGCGGCCTCCTCCTGCACGGATACGATTGCTTCTCGGACTATTGAGATTCGATGCTCAACAAGCAGAACCTCGTTCCTTTCGCTGGCCGAAGGATCCAGTTTTGTCAGAATGTTCGAGAGGTTGGTCTCTGGGCTGTCGGGCGAGTGCCTGGTGCTTTTGTCGTAGTTGATGAGGAGCTTTGCAAGCTGCGCAACGGCCTGTGAGGACTCCTGGTGCTGCGACAGTTGCTGATCAGACCCTAAAGCATTTGCATGATCCCACCAATGCGCTGCTGCGTAGTCCTGTAACGCATAATACCCCGTTCTGACATGCTCTTGTCGGATTTGGGTGGTGACCGGTTTGATAAAAGGGTCAGAGTTGAGGTACTGGCAGCAAAAGGAAAGCATATCGATGTGCTGTTCTGTGGCGGACGGTATCCTGTTCGTGTACTGTAGATACCTGCCATGGTGCCGTTAGGTGACGGGCCTGCAGAAAAAACAAGGTGCGATTTTGGAGATTGCAATAGCTTACTCTGCTGCTGTGCGGTGGACAATATGCACGGTTCTTTCAGACTCGCTCCCAGCACCGTTCACGTCGACGAAGCAGCCGCACAACTCCTTGGGGGAATACCTTGTCATCCGTTGGTACGCATCGCGCTGGGGCCCAACCTGGTGATCGATCATGAAGCGTGCCTGGATCTCTCTCCAGTAAAGCGGGCGGGTGGCACAAGAGACCCACGAGAGAAGCTGCTTGGCCATAACATGCTGACGGGAAAGCTTTGCCCTTGTAGGAAACGATCGATTTGGATGGGTTTCGAAAACTTGGACGGCAACGCGGTCGTATCTTTTAGGAAAAAGGTTAGCATATATAAGCACAAGAGCCACCGAGACCCATATTCAAGAACAGAGAAAAGGGTTAGCTTACGCATCATTCAGCTTAGAAGGGAAGACATCATCCCGCAGCTCCTCCAAAAGGTCCCCCAAAGTCGGCAAGCCCAGCAGATACTGCAATGTTACGTGTGCGAAGAGGAACATTCCTGGCAAAAGAAAGCACATAGCGTCAGTCGCGAAAGCCAGTCGAATGAAGTCCGGCTGGGACAAAATACCTTGAGCTTTCGACACAATCTTTTCGACGATGATTTTACTCGTATCGTCATTGGCTTCGAAAGTGCCCTGGATAGCCTCGGCTTCTTTTTCCGTGTACAGCCGAATACAAAGCTCATGATTTTTGGAAGCATCGATTCGCACAGACGACACGCCTGGGAATGAGGCTATCTCCTTCTCGAGGTAAGCCTCCCGTCTCCCCGAAAGGAGGATCCGAAGTGTGAAAAGCGACTCTCCAGACTCGCTCATCAGCTCCTTGAGCCAGTGTAGGAGCACTCCCTGATCCGCAGCTTCGCATTCGTCGAGTCCATCGAGAACAAGGAAGCAGAGATGCTTAGCACGAACTGCCGTCGACGCGAGCTCAGCCAAGAGATCCTTGGAAGGGGTGCATACAGTGGAGAGGAGTTGGAAGGCATGATCCAGGAGGGTGTTATCAGCGTGTTCCTTGACAAGCTGCTCAATTAAGGCCCGCAAAGCTGCTGTGTAGGTCGTTTTGACCTTCCCTTCGCTGTCATGCTTGAAGAAGAAATAGGCCAACGAGATGCGCTTCCCTACGGATTTGTCTTGCACCTCTTGCACCTCTTGCAGATGTCGGATGACACTAGAAACGAGAAAGGTTTTGCCTAAGTCATCGAGATTAGCAGGACGAAGCCGAATAACGCGTATCAAGATAAACTTACCCGCACCAGGGCAACCGTTGAGATCCAAGACCTTGTGGTCCTCGTCGTCGATATCAACCCAACGAGTGAACCGCTCGTCCCCGAGCAGCCAATCACCTCGCGCAGATTCGTGCATGCGCCGCTGGAAATCGCTCTGGTCATCGAGATACTGGGGAGGTGCTAGCTTGTCGACGACCGCCTGCAGCTGGGCTCGACGACGCTCCTTTGACGCGTCGTCATCCCTGGAGGCAGCTGATTGACCTTGCTGCGTGATCTGGTCACGAAGAGCCTGGATCTCGCGCATTGATGCAGTCTCTTTTGCTTCGCGCAGAAGCTTCCGGTTTCGCTGGAAAGTGTTTTTGGTTTCCTCGGCCAGTTTCAAGAATCGACTCCAGGAAGAATCAAACATGCTCCGCCATGCTGAAATGTTCTCTGCGATTAGCAGCAAGTCGGAGCTAGAGATCGGCCAGGACTAGGTCGACAGAAGCAAAACCTACCGGGCCTGTTGAAGACCTCCATAAGACCTGCATGGAACTTCAAAATGGCTTCCCGGTAGTCGTCCAGTATGGAAATAACATCTGGATAACGAGCGAAGAGCTCTTGGTACTCGTTCAAGTGGGGGAAAATGTCGCCAATCTGGCCGAGGATGTCGACGAGCTTGTCGAGATAGTGGCCGTTGACACCGCCACGGTCACTGGCCTAATCGCAGCACAGCCGGTCAAGTAAGCAAATACACAATACCCGGCCAGATTGCGTCCGGAGGCTCTTGAGGGCAGGGACAAACGCACCTGCACAAGAGCGTGACGGAGGGGAGCCTTTGGATCGCGGAAGATTCAGTCAAGCCTCGAGCGGCGGGTGATGGTGGTCAAACTCACCCAGAGGAAATTGGACGGTCCGTTGACGCTGACAAAATCACCGGTGGCAATGGTGAGCTGCCCAACCAAATCGATGAACTTGGAGAGACGCTGCAGGTTGGCCAGTCTCCTCTGGGCCCCCAGCGTCGTCTGGATGGAGATGATTGCGGCCTCGACGTCTTTCTTGTTGCACGCCTGGAAACTTGCTCTCTGGTCCTTCGTCAGGGTCCGCTTCAAATCCTCCAGGGCTTTCGTCAATCTCGGGTTGGATTGCTTGGAAGTGCTTGCAGTGGCGGCTGCTGGGTCGGGCGTCGTCGCGGGCGGAGGGGTTTCGGCCGTCGTGGCTGCCCCGGCCGCTAGGCCAGGGCTGTTCATGGTGAGATCTGCTCGCTCAAGCGATGAGGTCCAGAATTGACGACTGCCCGGCGTGGGGATGATCGCCATAGACGACGGAGCCCAGGGAAATAAAGGGGAGGAAAGGCACAGACGGGAAAGCGATGGAATTGACGTCGCGGAAGTTGGGAAGTGCAGGCCTGGCTGCCCGTGGGAAGGACGGGCTTGGGGGCTGCGCCATTTTGGGAGCGCTCGTGCCGCGAACCATGCTGCATGTGAGGCAGCAGGCAGGCACTAGTCTAGACTAGTGCTCAGTGGTTGGTTTCCCTTGAGTGCCGTTGAGTGCCCGTCCGCAGATCTTCCTCTCTCAATCAATCACGAATCTTTATCAGGGATAAATTCTGGAGACCTATTCCTGTTTTGGCAGTCCGGCACTCAACGGCACTCAAGGGGATACGCCTTCCAGGCGGTCTGGGGCTGTGTGCGTTGTGCAACCCCAGGCGACATAGGCGATTGGAACCCTGAGTCCGATAGGTCGTGCCATATCTACCTTTATCCAGTTGCCAGTTGGGAGGGGTTCCCAGAGCGTCGGGAATCACATGACATGACACGTGACCCATGGGAATCAAGGTTTTGGCCGAGCGCGGCCACGATCGCGCATCCGGAGCACATAGAGATACCGGAATAACGATAATTTGTGCCGTCCAATTGACCGTATACGGTGCACCCGCCGTCTCACGCAAGTTGCTTGAAATTCATCACATGGAATAATGCCTACGCCCACCTCCCTAGGATAGCCACCAGGTGCACCAGCCTGCTTCACTGCAGTTGCAGGCACGAGCCCGGCAGTCGACCCATTCTAGCTACAAATCCAACGACGACGTTCTCCTTGCACCAGCAGGTCCATCCTCACGGATGTCTTCCCAGCCTGGGCGTTTTGCCGTGGATAAACCCTCACTAACACGCCCACCGATTGCAGCGCGCCGGCACCTCCGGCGATGCAAAAGGACAGGCTGAAGCAGAGACGGTGTCAGCGAAATGGAGGCCATTTTGTTCAGCACGTCCCGCGCGGACGGGAAGTCCCCGGACGGCCCCCTCGACGCACGGCACATCCCCTGTCGTCTGCTGATCGCCTTGACCTGCGTGGCCGTGGAGGAGTGCGTGTTTGACGTCACGATGGTCTTCACTTTCCTCCTGATCAACGTCAAGGTATCGCGTTCGGGCCGACGATGTCCGAATAGCCGGACAGATCCATGAAGTTGATCTTTGGAACCTCCCAATGCCGACAAACGATGGCCTTCCTAACGCGGAGGCCTTGTTTTCCGCGACGTCGTGCACCATTCTCCTCGTGCGGAGCGACTTGTACACGTCATTTTTTGTGGACCGGCTGATGGAGGCGTTTTTACGTCTTCAGGGCGTCTAGCAGGCGTGTGATCAACCTCTTGACCGAGTTGCTCACCGGCACAGAATACTCTGTTACTGTCCCTCGTCTTCCTCACGGCCATGGGCTGGCGGCACAAGGTGGTGATGGGAATCTTCAGGTAGGCCCCCGGGTTCGGCACCGCGCTATGGATGGGGTGTCGATATCCAACAAGGTCCCGTCGTTCAGCATTTCCACCACAATCACGTCGGCTTGTCCGGGAAGCCGCTCGTGCTGGTGGACAGCAGGTCGGTCTAGCACTTCACGACCGTCAGCTTGCTGTTGGTAAACGCAATGATGTGCCCGGCTGGTAGCAAAATCCGGCCATCTTCATACCGTCTGCCTTGTGCGTAAACACCCAGGCAGTTCGGGACGGCGCTGGCGCCGGCCATTGTGGCCATTTGCCCGGCCTCGGACATGTGCATCCTGCCCAGATACCACGCCAGCTCCCTCTCCGGCACGGTGGGTGCCCACCAGCCTCGACATGACGGAGTCGGTGCTGGGAAGTCGACTTTGGCAGCGTAGCTTTTCATGCCCTCGCTGGCGTACTCCCTAGCGTTGATGGCCCTCGATAGGCTAGCGACGTCAGGTGTGTTGCGCCTTGATAATATTGCCGTTGAAGCGTTCTCGCGCGAGGCGGCTATTGTAACGCCAGGACACCCGATGACGCTCTCCTCGCCCGTCCTCGTCGCTTTGACGATCTTGTTGCAGGGCTTCGGTACCATTTGTAGCCGCCCCTTTCCACGATGCTGGACGCGGCCGGCTCCCAGTTGCAAATCTTGTTCCACATCAGCTTTGAACTGGTCGAGCTCCATGCAGGCAGTGTTTCACCGACATCGACGACGCGGTAAGCGAGTCCATGGCTGTTGCGTTGTCCCTGTCACTATCGACGTCGACTAACCTTGTCGTAAATCTTTGTGTCGCTCAGCTTGTCAGTCATGGAGAGGATGATGGCCCCGTTGCTCCTGCTCGTGCGCATAACCTGCTGTGCCGGAGCCTCGTCGAGGCCAGCCCTCACGTGCACGAGCTCAGCCTTCGTCGGGGCGTTAGCCAGGCCGCACTTTCATGGCCGTCATCCTGTTAGCGATGAGGTTGTAGCAGGCAGCCCGTAGGCGGAGTTAGTGGCTTCGAATTGCCCAAAAACATCTCATGTGGCATGCCAGGCCGTCCGTTGGCCTTGCTCCCACAAGGCGGGCGGGCAGTCCGGCTCTTCGCCCGGACCTCTGGATCCCCGCCGAGCGCGACCTGCCCGACGACCTCGAGTGGCACTTTTGCTTCCCGCTCGGCAACGCCACCGCCGCGGCCACCGCCACCTCCCTAGTCGGCGGCCTCCCCCATCTGATCCGAAAATGCCGCGACAAGGTGCTTGCGTGGCGGCCCCGGGTCCTTTCCACGGGCGCCGACGGGTGCGGCCGCGGTATCGGCATTGCCCTTGGCTTCCTCCGGCGGGCGAGCGACTCCTCGTGAGGTGGCTTTGGCATCAAAGCTTGTAAGGGCCCGGTTAGCTAATCAGCTGCCCGCTTGGCCTCCTCATCGTTTTCCCTGGGCTCCAGATGACGTCGTGGTCAGACATGGTCTTATCTTTGTCTTCATCGGAAGACCAGATGTCGGTTTCCGCCTCCCAAGTAGCCTTGTGCCCGCCCCGTTGGCATTCCATGGCCAATTTAGCGCGGGACTTGGCTGCTTGTGGTATCTGGGCCTATCAGCGGGCGGGTTGCCTCCCGCTGCTGGCAAAGCGCTGACAGATCGAGCAGGAGCTCAATATGCAGGCCGAACAGTTCATTCACACTGGTGACGTGGCAAAGCGGACAACTAGTTGGATGCCGGCGTCCTGCCTTGCGAATTGGCACTGGATATGAGCGGCGCAATTTCTTCAAGGTTGATCCCACTGCCGGCCGACACAGGGAAGAAACACAAAACCTAGGTAATTAACCTACCACTCCTCGCAACCTTTTGCAACGGCGCTGCTGGACCCCATCGCGCTTGGTACCCCATTCGTCTGCCCCTAATGGTGAAGAAGAAAGCGGCCTTGCTAGGCTGCTCGTCTCTAACGCCGCCGTCCTGAACGAGGTCCCGAGGCTGGGCGGCGACGTCTCGTCCATTTCCTCAGGCCTCCGTTTTATACTCCTTCCTCTCGCCTCGTAGCCCCCCTCTTCGTCACTGCTCTGGCCCGCAGCGTCGTCGCCGTATAGGAGGACGGTCTCCTCTTGAAAAGCCTCGGCGGCTGTTGGGGGCCGTGACCGCTTCTTCGGACTCCTACTCCTCTCAGAATACGACGAAAACAGCCGCATTCGCTGGCGGATCTCGCTTGACGGTAGCCTGTCCTCCTCCCGGCGCATCTTCTCCTTGTTCCACAAAACCACCGTGTAGCTGGCCATCGTATCGAAAAAGGGGTAAATCTCGTCGGTAAACAGCGACCAGGCAAAGCGCGCGAACAAGAACTCGGGGGCCAGTCCTTGGAGTGGTTGCAGCTGGCGGTTGTGGTACAAATGGACGAGCTCTGTGGAAAGCCTGGTAGCACCACATGTAACGTCAACGCGGCTTCCGAGGCCGGAAGTAGAGGATTTGGCGCGATGGGCGTCGAGACGGCGTGCGTTGGATTTGGCAAGGCAGCGAGCGCGGGCGTCGTGGTGGAGGGGGCAGCGGTCGGCGGTGGCATTGATGCAGGCTGGAGCGTCGAGGCAGGTAGCGGCTCGGCGGGAGACGGTGCTGGAGGGCCAATCGGGGCTGGAGCGGGAGGCTCAGTGGGAGCTGGCGCGGGCCTCGACACGTACTTGGCAGCAAAGGTGAAGCGTCGCGTATCGAAGAGGTGGTGGAGGTCGCTACGGAGGAGGACCATGTTCCTGTCGTCTGTAATCTTGTGGGCTGCGTATGGGTTGCGACAGTACCTGGAAAAGACGTGTCAGCGTCATGAAGCCCCCTACGGGACCAACAACCCCCGCGGCCATGGGTCTAGAAGAGCCCTAGGAAATGAAATAAAATAAAAAATAAAAACGCACCTGTCCATATTGTTGGCCTGAAACCAGTACCCATCTGCCACCGGCACGAGGTGGGCGGCTTCCAAAGCATTGCCGTGTCCCGAAATCCGACATGTGACGTCCCGACCCTGGACGATAAACCCGGGTTGCATGCCCCCAGCGCTTGGTGGGACTCGGTTCTAGATCTGGAGGTCTTTCCAAGGGGATGGCAGGGTGTGTGGGAATCGCCAATGGTCGAAGGACGGAACGACGGGATACCTGTCTGTGGCAGAAGGCTATTAGAATGTGTCCCTTTAGCTGGCCGGACGCAGGGGAAACCAACATGGGGAAACCAACAACGCTGGGGGTCCTCATTTCCCACGCAGAAAAAGTACTCGCGCTCACGCAGCAAATTGTCAGCAGGGCGCAGGACGCGACGGAGCTCTCCACCCGCTCTCGTCGCTAGCCAGCCTGTCGTAAAGGCATTGTCAGCAATAATGCAGCAGGCGACAAAAGCTGTGTCGTAGTCGATGCCAGTGCGCCCGTCCTTGGTTGTGTCGAAGGCGCTGAGTCGCAAGAGATCGGGGACGGCGTCTGGGTAGGCGGGGTGGCGGAAATGGACGACGCTCGCAGAAAGGTCGGTGGTCGAGGATGCTTCGTCCTCGGGAGGGCTAAATCTGGGCCGCAGCTCCATGGCGAGTGTGTGGTGGTTATGTCGGCTGCTTTCCCAATGTAAACAAAGCTGTCGGATTGGTTTGGCGGGGCGGGGGACTCTCCAGCCTCAGTGGCTCAGCCAATTCGGCTCCTTGTGGCGGGGCCCCAATCCGACAAATGGCCGAGTCCGCTTTGTGTTCTCTTTCCCACAATCACAAGATCTCAGCCTCATTGACGCCCCTCGTCGTCGTCGAGCATCGCGGTGGTTGTGCACGCTTACATTTTACTTGTTAAATCGCTTACTAACACAATCGCTAAGGATTCCCCGGTGCACTTTCCAGCCGATCACGCTACTACCACCCGCTGCGCTTACAACGCCCCGGCGTCTTTTCGCCCTACTGCCCATTGCCCGCTCACCAACAAGGAGTGCAGGAACGCGGCCTGACTTCCGTGTGCCTTCGGGTTTAATTCGTTAGCCGCTTCGATAGTAGCACTACAGCCTGGTGTAGATAAGTTTAGGTAGCGCTAGCACCTCGTATGCCCCTAGGGAGGCAGGGAATGGTAAATCCCGATTTATCGACGTTGAATATACTCTCTGTGTTCCACTGTCGGTAATGTCCAGCACAGCGCTAATCACCGCTTTACCCCATCCAAAGCCTGGTAATAGGATATAATATACATGACGGTCGTGCTTCTGTTTAGGTAAACATGCCAGTGCCGGGCAAGCTCGTGCGTTTCACGCGCTTCTCGCGCGCATACATAACCGGGGTCTTACCCCCACCGGGACTCCGGCGATCGATATCGAACAAAGATGTGGCAATGACCAAGTCTTTGAGCTTCTCATATCCGAAGGTACGAGGATCGAAATCCGGATGCCGCTTAATGATGAAGTCGCCCACTCTAGCAAGATTAGCCCATCCCTCCTCGTCCGAGGCCGCCTCAACCGCTGCTCGCAGCTGGCGCAACAGGCCGGGCTCTCTGTTAACCGTCGTCGGCGTTCGCTTGCGAACGGGGAGGACGATACTAGCGCCATCCTGTGACACCGCTAGCTGCTCGTCGTCGATGATGTTGTCAAAGTAGGTGAACTTGTCGCAGGCTGATACAAAGGGCTTTGGCGTTTTACGCTCGCCGAATCCGTACACGACCAGGCCCGACTCTCGGATGCGAACCGCTAAACGGGTGAAGTCGCTATCGCTGGACACGAGACAGAAACCGTCGAAGCGGTTAGTGTAAAGTAGATCCATGGCGTCTATGATCATGGCCGAGTCGGTTGCGTTCTTGCCCTGGGTGTATGCGAACTGCTGGATCGGCTGGATGGACTGTGTGAGTAGTTGGTCCTTCCAGCCCTTCAGGCTTGTGCCGGTCCAGTCTCCATAAGCCCGCCTGACAAAGGCGGTGCCATATTTGGCGACTTCAGCAAGCAGAGCACTCGCGACACCAGGCTGCGCATTGTCGGCATCAATGAGAACCGCGAGTTTGGTAGTTGGCTCGGTCGTCATGATGTATTCGGTATGGAGCCGTAAGGTGATTCTCAACCAGGCCGGGGACACCGTAAATTCAGGCAATGGGAGGTGATCCTGCTTGCGAAACAGCTGGATCTTGACAGTGTTGCACAGCGTAACGAGTAATGAATTGGTCGGATTCTATTGATTGTGTGTTCCGTGCGGTTGATCATGGGCCATGTCTGCCCGAACAATTTTCCTGCGTCCTGCCCAACACGTCCGTGCACCTGACTAATCAAATCCTGCACCGCGTGCAACAGATAGAGTTGCACAGTGGTGTTGAGGCCTGACCAGCCCCCTTGCTTCCCACTATACCAAATACAGCCCAGCTCAACGGGGCACCCATCTCCTGCTGGAAAAGGTACTTCCAGAAATCTGCCAATCATTTGATTCCCTCGACGCTCCATAGCGGAACGATAAGGGAAATCTGTGTGGACAATTACTTACCCATGACATCTAGTCTAGTATGAATAGAATGAATGTGGAAGTACCGTGGAAATCGGTCGAGTCAGCCGGGCAGCATGCGAAACTTCTGCCGTCACGTGTGGCACGGCCATGTGACTGATCATATGAGTGGCGTCTCTTCCGCCTCTGGGCCCGATCCGGAAAAAGCACGAACTTTTGGTAGGGCGCCAACGCTCACCTAAATTTAAATGAGACTTGGTTTGGTGGGGGATCAGGTCGGTCGGCCTCTCATTTTTTCTTAGGTCATCGTGGGCGCCCTTCTTCCTCCTCCGCCTCCACGTCTCTCCAACGTTTTCCCCTCCGTGGTGGTGTCTTATTCGCGGTGCTTTTAGGAGCAGCGACGGAAACAACATTGCCAGGCGGGACGGTGCCTAGAACGACGTCTTCCGGGTAGGGATCGGGCGTATCGAGGGCGCATGTGGATAAGGACGGGTCGAAAGTCGGGCAAGCGGGCGGGACGCGATCGAAGTGGCTAGACCCTACATCAGGCTAGCTTTGCCCCTATAGCCATCGGTATCGTCGTCGCCGTCGCTGGACGGGGTGGCGGCTTCCATAAGGGCTTTTAGGTCCCTCACCTGGGCCGCGCGTTTTTCCACCTCGGGTGGCGTGTGGCCGATGGGCCATTCCTCGGCGGTCTGCTGGCCATACTTGGCGGCCCTGCCTGGCTGGGTTATAAAGGGTAGATTCGAGGCTCGCCCGAAATGCGCCGACGAATGTACTATCGACGCGGTCTGCTTTCGGGGCTGGGGTATTCGGCCGTGGGATAAGGTAGGCGCCCTTATTAGCAACGACGCCGAGGAGGTCCTGCTCGTCGTAATATTATCAGCAGTGGCGCGGGCGATATAACCTACAGGGGCAAAGCGCAGTCGCAGACCTACGACAAGCGGTGCTTGGGTGTCGCCGTCGTCGGAGGTCGTGTTTGGCGAGGTCATGGCCGAGGTTTGTCGAGGTTGAACAGTCGCAAGCAACAGGGCAGACAGGGCGCGTGCATCGTCCGGAGGTTAATGCCGTGCTTTTTTTTTTAGCAAAGGCCGCGGCGCGGGAGCGGGTCGGCACCGCTCGATCACCCCAATTCCGAAACCGACGGCAGAGGCTGGAAGCCTACGAGATACCGTCCCGTCCAGATCATGCCCAGCTCACGGATGCTAGCAGCAGCCTCGCCCCCAAAAAAGGGCTCGGTCAGGCTGTCGCCGGTAAATTCGTCGCCACACTGAAATTTCCACCCCAGCTCACTTTTGAGCCGAGATACGACGTTGTCGCACACTTGCTTGGGCTTGACCCGCACGCAACAGTAGGAGCCGTGATGTTGCTGCCCGCTGCGCTGCCAGCTGCTGCGTGATGAACAGTTTTCCCTTTCGCTTTTGCAGCAGCACCAACCCGGTGTAGAGTGGTGCTGGAACCGAATTCGCTGCGCTGCTGCCGCCAGTGTCTCTTCTCGGCGCTAGCTGAAGCTGGGGGAGGCGGCAAGTCCTGCAGAACCTCGACGCCAAGCCCCTGTGCCATGCAAACGTGCTAACAGTACCAAGCTGACATCGACCCAGCAATCCGAATCCCGACATTTAGCTCGACGACACCCGCGATGGCGTGGTGAAGTTCCAGCTAAAGTTAGTTGGGACCTCTGGGCGAACCATACACGCAAAGGTTGGACACCATCCGGCAGGACCCGGTATCTTAGGCGCCGTGTCGCCGGCGGCCGTGGACCAGCCGGGGCCGCCTTCGTCTCGCTTGGTCATACCCGCCGGCGGTAGCCGCCGCCTTGGTGGGTATGGTTCTAACCCCGTACGGTAGGCGGCCGTAATCCGGTTAGGTCCACCTTCGTTTTAATCGGATATGTTTAATGGCGGTAGTGGCTGTTCCGGTTCGATACATCTTTCGTCCCACGTGGCCGGCGGCCATGGATTAGCGGAGCCCGGCCCTCGCCGGGGTTGCCGTGCCCGTGCCCGTACCCGTAGTTATTGCTTATATCGATACATCTTTTGTGTCATCTCCCAGCTGCTCAGCGTCCCGTTTAACCCGTACTTTTTACTGCTTCGGGGTCCGTCCCATCCCATTTCCAGGTGGTGTGGGTAGTAAGTCCACCGGCCATGCCGGGACGACCACGAGGCAGATGGGAGTCACCTGTTATAGGCCCCGTACTCGTCATCACCCTAGCCTTCGGGTCCGGTTTGGAACCGAGAAAAAGAACAGGTCGGCAAGGAAGATCTGTGCCTAGTCAAGACGTGGATTGCACCTTGGAGTGGTGGCGGGTGTTTTTTTTTATTTTTTTTTATATAGCCTAGCGATGCCCGATGGCGCCAGGCCTTTTGGGAGGGTGCCACACCCTGGGCGGACTCGAAGGAGAACATCCATCTTGGTTAGGTGCTGGCGCTGCGTGCCGCGGTTGACCCCGTCGCACTGGTGCCTCCGATCACTCCGGGTACAGGCGGCAGGGCCAGAAGACTCCACACGACGACGAGCGGCACTCGACCGCTCAGCCTCCCGGTCTGCGAACTCTTCACTATCGAGTCAGCAAGACGAAGGCGACGGCGGCCGGAGCGAACGAACAGGTCCTCCTGTCCCTCAAGGGAAGCGGGATCCACATCCACCATCTCTCGGGAAGCCTTCTCAGTCTCCGCGCGGCGAGCCATATTCTCTTTCTCGGCCTGCCAAGCTCGAATGAGCCTCGCCTGCTCCTCGGGGCCGTCGTGCTCAAAGGAGTCGTGCGGAATATGATCGAACTCGCCACAAAATTGTCAGACATGATGGCGGGCGCCGGGAGAGTGTCGAGGTCGCTGAAAGGGCCTAGAGGATCCCGCACCAGCTGGCCATGTCCTAAGAGGGCTGCCGGTCCGTACAGACCGCATGCTGGAAACCGGGAGGAAGAGAAATGAAAGTGCGAGTGGAACTTGCATGAGCTCACAGCTTGCGAGCTGCATGCTCCAAGGAATTCGAAGCTCTCCTGCGAGCCAGTGCTGGTGGTTTTGACTTTCGACAGAAAAGCGAACGGTTCTATGGATCATGTAAATATGACTAGGCTAGCGTGATAGTAGAGAAAAGATGCTTCCCCGATGCCTTGTTAGACACGACAAAGGTGGCACAGGATAGCTTTGCGAAGAAGATTGCCTTCAAGCCCAATATACGTCTTCGCTTCGGTGCTCTGGGAAGAGCCCCCACCTTCCTCGAATTCACCAATTCTTGGCATTGCGCTGTTAGTGCACACTGCCAAGTTGCATACATTTCCTTAACATCTGCCAATTAGCGACCTAACACCAATAACCACGCCCGCCAACGGCGTTGGCGACGGCAACATGCCGCTGCCATCAGCCCCCCCCTCGGCCAATGGGGTAGCGCGCGCCCTCCTCGCCGGCTCGTCGGCCCGGA
>JNVV01000073.1:102223-136520 GCA_000733355.1 Falciphora oryzae
CCCGCAATGTGCGAACTGCTTAAGCCCGTACCCTGCCGACCACCCGGAGTGCCCGATAAAGCCTATGCGGGTAAACGGTATGCTTAAACAGCTAAACAAAAAGGAAAAAGCGGCGTGTAGGAGGTTGGGTTTGCGGACGTACCGGGCGGCGGTAAAGGCGGCGGAAGCCGCTGCTTCCGCTGACGCCGACGACGCCGCCACCGCCGATACCACCACTACTTCCCACCCCCCTTCCGCAACCAATAGCCCCGCGGCCGGCACCGGCAATGCCGCCGTTTCCGCTACCCCCGCCGCTACCGGCACCCCCGCCCCCGCCGTCCCCGCCACCGCTCCCGTCCCCGGCGCGGGTGCCACCGCAGCCGACGCTGCCGTGGTAAGCCCAGCCGGTCCGCCGGCCCTTGCAGGCGCGGCCCGCACGGCCGGCAGGGAAAGGCACCCTGCCAAAAGGCCTAGGGTTTGCTCCAATAACCAATACGAAGTATTGGCGGATATGGAGTTAAACCCTCCCGAGCCCGAAAAGGTTACCAAAGTAACCGGTAACCCTCCGGAAAAGGCCGCCGCACCCGCCGGCCAACAACCACAAGGCCAAAGCCCCCAATATACCGACGCCGCCTTTACGTATGCCAGCAGCCAACCAGAGGACAGCGCCAGCGTATAGTAACAGGGCCCGGCGCCCGGGGCTTCGCCCCGAACGCCGCCGTGCCCTAACCGCCGCCCAAACGAACGTGCAACGTAAATGGGAAGCGGCGGCTACTTTGCTCCAATTATCCTGGAGCCAAAGCATCGACGTGGTGCTAATGCAAAAGCCCCCTACCGCGTAGAAAGGGAAGCTCATGCTTTGCACCCACCCGTCGTACGAGCTATTTACCCCGGTAAACAGCTGGCACGACGACCAAACCAGACCTAGGGTAATCACCTACGTGCGGAAGGACCCGGGGCTCCGGCCGGTAGCGGACCGGCCGGCAGGCAACACCCGGGATATCCTTTGGCTCACCGTTGCCGGGTGCACCTTCGTTAACGTATATAAGCCTCCAGGGGACTTTTCGGAACCCTCTTTGGACCTTTTGCTGCGCTAGTGCCCAACGGAAAAATGCATTATAGCCGGGGACTTTAACGCAGGGTCCCCGGCGTGGGACCCGGTTAGGGGTAATAGGAATAAAGGCCAGGATATAGCCCAATGGGCCAATATTTATAACCTCCTCCTATTTACCAACCCAGGCCAGCCTACACATAACAAAGGGGGTGTTTTAAACTTTACCTTTTCCAACGCCCCGTTAGCAACAGCGGAAATCGACCCTTTGCTAGCAACTAATTCGGACCACTACACGATACGGATCGAAGTCCTTAACCCCAATAACGCCGTCCCCGACTGCCAGCGGATCACATTGCCGGACGACAAACTCCCAATGTTCGCAAACGTGGTTGCAAACGGTGCCGGCGGCCTACCGCCACTTGGAAAACTGCACACTACGGGCTATTTGGATGGAGCAGCTAAAGCACTAATAAACCTACTAAAGGGTGCGTTAGTTGCTTTCGGCCGGGGGCCTAAAGCTGAAAAAAAGGCCAACCGTAGTGGAACGAAAAATGCGCCAGCGCATAACGGGACCTTGCAAAAGCTATGGCAAACGGCGGGCCTTTTACGGCCGAAGCCCAAGCTTTAGGAGCAACGGTCCGGGCGGCTAAAAAACTGTAACAAGGGGTCAAAGACGGCTTGGAGAAAGAATCTCTAGATTGCAGATAATCTTTCTATGGGCTCAAGAGATGCTTGAGGAGGAAGGAATCTTTCGTGAAGGACATAGGAGATGGCAGGGTTTATATAGACCCTTTGTGATCCGTGCGAAGTATCGAGTACATGATTCACACTGCCTTCCGACCTTCACCGCTTGGCCTTAGGTCCGTTGACCGCCTATGCGGGTCTCCGTGAGGCCGACTCGTGATGCCGACTAGTTGGGTCCACGGGTTTTTCCGTGTGACAAAAACAGCACTGGGCAAACGTACTGGAGGAAGTTGATTCCCCGGAAGCGTTATACCGTGCTGTAAAATGGCATAAACTCGCTCCTGCTATACGGCTTCCTCCGTTAAACATTAACGGGGAGGTTATAGTAGCCCCAGCGGATAAAGCGGAAGCATTGAGCCGCAAAATTCTCTGTAGGTTTACGGCGGAGGACGACCTACAAAAGGACCCGTTGCAGCAAGGGGCCCCCTAAAGGACCGCACAACTCCCCCACGTCCCCCCAGAGGAATGCCGGAAGTGCACTGTTGGCACGGCAAACACGGCCCCGGGCGTCGACTCCTTATCGGTTAGGCTGCTTACAGCGGCATGGCCGGCAATAGGGGAATACGTTAGGGCCTTTTTCGAAGCCTGCCTTAGGGCCGGGCACCACCCGGGCCCTTTCCGCACCGCGGAGGTGGTAATGCTAAAGAAGCCGAATAAAAAGGATATGACGGATCCGAAGTCCTACCGCCCGATAGCCCTGCTCCCGTATTTAGGGAAGGGGTTAAAGCGTTTGGTAGCTTCGCGGATGGCACCCCTCGCGTTGCAGCACGGGCTGATAGCCCCGCAACACGCCGGGCTACCCCGAAAAAGGCCGCCACCGATCTAACGGCGTGCGTGGCCCATGAGGTAAAACGGGCTTTCCAAAAAGGCAAAACGGCCGCCCTCGTCACCATAGACGTACAAGGGGCTTTCGACGCCGTACTCCGCCGGAGGCTCCTCTGGAGGCTATTGGACCAAGGGTGGGACCTAACGCTCGTACGATGGGTATCATCCTTCGCAGGAAACAGGGTGGTTAAAGTGCGTTTGGAAAACGCTACGGCACCCCCTTTTCCCCGGACTGCGGGCTACCCCAGGGGTCACCGGCATCACCGGTCCTATTTATGCTTTATATGGCCGAAATCCTACCCAAAGCAAAAGCGGTCAGGTACGGATATACGGACGATATAAGCATTTGCGTAACGGAAGGCACCCCGGAAGAGTGCTCCCGCAAAGCAGGGGCTACGGTGACGGAAATCCTCCGTTGGGGAAGGGCTAATAAAGTAGCTTTCGACCCAGGGAAATGCGAACTTATGCACTTTTCCAGGCAAAGAAATCTCATAACCCCAGCGGTTACGGCGGAAAGCCTTACCATACAACAAGCTATAGGAGCTTTATGGTAGTTAGGGGTCCTTTTCGATACACGGCTTAATTTCGGCCCGCACGTCAACCACAGGGTTGCAAAAGCCCAAGGGGTTGCCAACCACCTCCGGAGGCTAACGAACTCGATAGGGGGGATACCGGCACATTCGGTACATAAAGCTATTACAACGGTTATAATCCCTACGGCCCTATACGGGGCCGAAATTTGGTATAGGGGCAAAACTAAACCACACCCGTATAAGCCAGCACAACAGCAAAGTACCCGGCAAGGCCACTTGGTCGAGCAGGTTAATAAAGCCCTACAAGCGTCCCTCCGGGCAGTGGTACTAGCTTGAAAAACCATACCGATAAACGCTTTGCATTACGAATCCGGCATTCCCGGCGCCGAAGCCCTTTTAAAACAAGCACGTCTCCGTTTTGCGGCCCGCATAAAAACGGTTCCGGAAGATCACCCCTTGGCCGCAGCGGCTAAGCCGATTTTCAATGCCCGGGGGCCTAAGGCAGGCCTGCCCGGCAGGCTTACGACCTCGTTGCAAAGGACAGCCGGACTCCTCCCGGCCTGCACTCGCCCGGCCTACCTCCTTTACAGATATACGGGGCTCACGGTGGCTACATAAAAAAAGCAAGCAGCCGCTAAAGCATTTATAACGTGGCTTCGCACCCTCCCCCCTACCGACGTTATAGTATATAGCGATGGTTCCAAAGCGGAAAACGGGGCAGTTGGTTACGGCTGGGTAATCCACCAAGCCGGCCAACGCAAACTTTCCAGGCACGGCCGGCTAGCGCACCCGGCGGAAGTGTTCGACGGCGAAACGGAAGGGGGCCGGATGGGCCTCCGTAAAGCCGTTCGGAGCTTCCGCAACTGCACTTTTCACTTATGCCTCGATAACACCTCGGCGGCTAACGGCTTTTTAAGCACGGCCCCCGACAGCTCACAAGGGGCCTTTAAAAAAAGTCCATTACTTTATGGATAAATACCGGGTACACGTCCGTTGGTCCCCGGGCTACACGGGAATCCCCGGGAACGAAAAGGCCGATGCCGAAGCAAAACTGGGATCGGCTCTACCGATACCCCAACATTTCAAGCCAACGGTGGCCGGAATAAAAGCTTTAGCCCGGAAAATAGCCCGGGATGCCCGAACCGCCTGGTTCGAAAACAACCTACCTGACCGGTACAAAGCTATAGGCCTCCCGCCGGCACCACGGCCTGCACCCGAAGCTTTACAGCTGCACCGGAAGGTGTTACAACGGCTAATAGCCGCACGTACAAGGCACGGGGACTTCGACTGGTACCACCGAAAGTTCCAGCACGAAAACGACAACCCGTGCCGCTGCGGAAGAAACAAGTCCCCCTCCCACCCTATATACTGCAGGCTGGCTAGGGCGGCAAAAAACAAATGGCCCACAACGGACCCCTCCCCGGCCTTTGATAGGCCCGGATATTGGAAACGGCTATTGCAAAAGCCTTTCCTTTTTGCTTCGTTCGTCGAAGCTACCAACTATTACACTATCGCTGGGCGATAGTAACAGGGCTTAAATAGCCCGCATATAACCTATTTTCCTTTTCCCTCTGCACTCTTCACTTTTCCTTTGTACCATTTAGACCAACAGTAGGCTCGTTAGTCCCCCGCACCTCCGGCCGGGCCCAGGGGAGGTCCCGAGGACCCCCCCGCCCAACCCGGCCTTGCCCCCCTTTTCCGGCACACCCGCCGGCCGATAGCACCACTACCAACAGCAGCGCTTACAGCGCCCCGGCGTTTATTCGCCCCTTTTGCCGATTGCCCGCTCACCAACAAGGAGCGCCGGAATGCGGCCCGAACTCCGTGTGCCTTGGGCTTGCCCCTTGGTTTGATTTTGTTAGCCGCCTTGATAGCAACACGTAGCCTAGTGTCAAGCTTAGGTAGCGCTAGCACGTCGTATGCCCCCTGGGAGGCAGGGACTGGTAGATCCCGACTCACCGACGTTAAATAGACTCACTCACTCACTCACTCTGGGAAGAGCCCCTGTAAGCTGTTGGCCCGGGTAACAGACGAGGCAGCGCTCCAGGTGGCTATGGCCGCCCGTTTGCCGTCTTGTTTGTGGTTCACCTATTGGTCAAACACGTCGACAAAAGTTAGACAGCACCGTGGGGTAGGGGCGGATAAAGGCGAGGAGCCGACTCCCTAGGAGCAGGGATGTTTTAATTTGGGGTCATTTATCAAGCACGTACAATCCGTTATCCAGCACGTAAATAGCGGAGCCCACAGTGCAACATCGAGACCCACTCAACTGGCGACTTTTCCCACCGAAATCAACCATTCTCAATGCAGGCCTGTGGCCGCCCGTGTAAATCAACCAACTTATTATTCCTCTACAAATTGAAGTTATTCACGAGCTCAAATCAACCCCTGGAGCTCCCCTTGAGCCTCGGAATCTGCGCTTAGTCGACTGTAGGGAAGCTTTCGGGCGGTAGGGCGGGCAAAAAGAAGGCCATGCCGGCGTTGTTGTGCCAGTGTTGTTGCGGCGGCGTTGTTAGGTGGGAAAAAAAATTAAAGTGCACAGAAAACGTCACCGATTGGGTGATTTTCGGCGATCATAGGCCTGCATAGAAAATGGCGGATTTCCCTAGCAAAAGTCACATTTTCGATGGCTTACTGTGTTGCACTGTAAACCCCACATTTTACGTGCTGGATAACGGATCGTACGTGCTTGATAAATGACCCCTTTAATTTTGGCTCCGTCGGGCCGGCCCGTCCGCGCGCCGCTCGCTGGCCCAGGAGGCTAGCCCAGGGGGAGGCGGCTGGCTTATTGGGAATCACACCACGAGAAAACCACACACGAAACTGAATGGCCTAACCACGCGCCGCCAGGTCAATATTTGTTGGCCGCGAAACGGCGCGTATCAGCTTGGCTGTAGCGCGTCGGCGGGCGTGCACGACAGTGGATTAACTGCTCAGCCAGTTCACTCCCTATTGGTCAAAAACCTGCACCTTCCTACATACCTTAGGTGCTTTTAGGACTATTATTTGAGGCCGCTCCGCAATGGTGCACGGGAGTCCACTACCCCCGCACGAACCTTCGCCGCCCGCCGCGCCAGCTCCTGCGCGCGTTCAACGCCGCCGAGGTTGGAAGCCCCGAGTTCGACCTGCGCTTCGTCGAGATGGCGGCCGTCGCCTGCCATTCCATTGCCGTCCGTTTGTTCCAGATGGACGACGGCGTCCACAAGCGCAAGGTCCACAGGGACTGGCTCGCGTCCGAGACGCAAATCCAGGTGCTTAGCCAGCGATTTTATTCGGTCCCCCTGCCGGAGACCCCGTTCAGCCACCGCAGTTATACTGCCATCGATTAGTATCCCGACGGCGAAGCGCATATGGTTGGATACTGGGCGGAATGTATGATTTTCGGCGGCGTGGTGGTTTTTGATCGGGGGAAGTCCGACAGTGAAGTAAGGCCCTCGCTTTCCGTCTGCCCGTGCTTGTGTATGCCACGTCCAGGTGCTGACCTGCCCTTTAAAACCCACAGTGTAACGCTGTGTATTTCCACGACGGCCGTCGCCGGGGACCATTAACACTATACCCGCGAACCGACGACCAATTACGCGCCCTCTTGCTCTTCCTCAAGTCACCTTCGGGGCAAGACCCACTGCCTATCCTGGCCTCGGATCTCAATCGGTACAGGTGGGACCCGTTCTATGCCATGGAGGACCACCACATCTTCCGCGACCGCCACGAAAGGTATAATACCGAAAGCCACAAAAGCACATGGAGGTGGGGTGCCATGCATTGGCCCGAACTGGCCGACCAGCGGCTTCTCCTGTGGGCGGCTTTGCTGCGCGCCCGCGGCATGCCCGCTCCCGACGAGGGCAGGCTCAGGGCGGCAGAGGAGGGGCTGGGAAAGATCACGCCGACGTCGCCCGTGTGGCACGACCAGCAGGGGCGGACCCATGGGGGGCAGCAGGGAGCAGATAGGCGACTTATAGAGGCTTCCCTCAGCAGGCACGTTGGCGTCGCCAGCCGGGGGACAGGCCACCAGTAGCAATGCACGCCTGCCTGGACAGCTGAGGTAGGTGTAGTGTAAAATTGGAGTTATATGGCCAACTCGGGATTGGAGCTGTTGGCTAATGTTGAAACTCGCGGCGCTCAGCGGAAGGCCTGTCGGCCTGGTCACCGAGCGGGACACCTAGCTCTCGAAACGATGCACGCTCTCCGCCGGGCGTGGCGGAGTAGTTGCTTGCGTTTCGCTTCTGGAAAAGAAGTAGGGTCGTTGAACATATTTGGAGACAGATTGGGAAACAAATCGATTGAGCGGAGTGTCCAAAACATACCGTAGGTTTTCGTGATCCGTGTGCCTCGCTGGAATTGTCGCCCGGCGTGGTGTGAGGGTCCGAGCGGCTGGGGGAGACATCATTCTGTTGATTGTCAGAAAGAAATACCGAAATGGGACATCAACGCCCCCAGGCTCTGATGCCATTGGCCGCGGCATTGACTGCAGACGGGCATGGGCGGGCTCCAATCCCCCACGCAGGATGGGGAATGGGGGAACAGGGGTAGCTGTAGTGCCCTGCGCCGTTTTGCGTGTGTGCGCACCGCTAGTAGCGGTGCGCCTTGAAAAAGTCCACCCACTGCACTCGCACCCGCAGGTATCTTGCACCCAGGGCCTCCGGCCTCTGGGGCCTGCAATTCTTCCTAATACAACCCACCTAACCACCATTTTCGACGACCCTACCTATCGGCTCTCACACGAGAGGCCTAGGAAGCGGGAGCTTAGCTAGCAGCTCCGGGTGCAATGGGTCCTCAGCAAGATGCCAGCGGATCCGGAAGCAGAGCAGTCCGCCGCAGCTGCGCGGAGTAAGGTGGCCTAGGTACCTCGAGCAGCCCCAAAGCGGAAACTCTCGGACGAGAACGAGGAGATGGACAGGGCCACGGATGAGATGGTGAAGCGACCCGCCACGAGGCTGAAGAAGCACAAACCGAACACCGAGGCGGCGGACCGCAAGGGAACATCGCGGATGCTCGTAGGACTCGATACGCCAGTGGACGAAACGCGGGTAAAGAACACCGGGGGAGGAACTCGAAGCAGTGCCCGTATCCCAAAGTTGGGGGCCAAGAAGACGTCAAGGCTGAAAAGGTCCAAGAGGCAGGTAAGCTTTTCAGCGATAAAGTAGATTGCATTTCTAAGAGGGCAGGAGCCAACTCGGGCTTGTTGACCTCATCACACTGCAAAGGGTGGGGTTATGCCTGGGGCGCCCCAAACCCCTGCTGATAAAAAATCCCCGCGCGGTCGGGTTTGCTGCCGGATGCTTGGTAGTATCCCGGCGTACAAAGCCTTGGGCGAGTCAGACGATGATGCTGGAGAAGCGAGCAGACCATGGGATCGCTGGGCCAACATGGACTTATCGTCGCTGCCGCCGTTATTGGGGAGTAGTGAGTATCACATGCTTGATTGCACAGGCATGCTGGCCGATTAGCCTACCCCAAAGATGGGAAAGTTGGTGCGGGTTGCGGATGAGGGGGCAGGGAAGAGTGAGAACGCAGGGACCGGACGAGGGACCTTCGCTGCCGCGCTGGTCGGGGCCGCCGCAGGAGGAACACGGCAATCAAGCAGGTCAATTAATCCACGCATTGTGCCAAGCAAATACTCGTGACGCTGTGCAACCTCGCCCTGAACTCCAAGGCCCAGCCAGAGCCGCTTGTGTCCGACCTAAGCCACGCCGAACAGCCGCTCGTAGAATCCCCGGAGGTCGCTGTCCATCCAGCGTCCCAAGGTGCGCAAAACAGCAACGAGTCTGTAGATATCGGCGAGCTTCGAGGTGTCCCCGATTGCGGTGCCTGTTACCAATTCGAATGCCTTGCCACGGTTGCAAACGAAAGACAGTTCCCAACTTTTGCCCCAGACCAAAATGACCGGCACGGCGTCGGGTACACGGAGATTATCCGGATCCGGACAGGAGCTCACCCACGCCTGGAGCCTGGTAAACCAGGCAACCGTCCACGTGGCAAGTTGGATATAACCTTGATCCTCCCCTCCGCGCGAGCTTTTGGTCTCGATGCTGACGCCAATGGGGCGGAGAGTTAGCGGGGTATAGGTGGTGTGGTTGATGGAAAAATCCGGCTCGGAATCGGTGACCCAGATATGCTCTTCGATGACGGCCAAAGGGGTGGACTTCGTATCCAATGCCAATACAAAGTCGACCATTTTGCCCCCCACCACGCCGGACCAGGCGGGCGAGGCTTCCGAAACCGACGTTGGAATGCGTGCCGTGGGCAGCCACTTTTGTTCGATTCTTGCCGTTGTAGCCAGGTGACGGGAAACGCCGGGGATCGGGATCGTCGCGAGTTCCAGCAGCGGGCCATGCACCTCCAGGTTCCAGGCCGCCTGGGACACTTGTTCGTTCCGGCACTCGTTGGTCCGCCTTTGGATTTTGAGGATCGTTTCCAATTCCCGCTCTGCGTTTGCGGTTGCGGTGCCAGCCTGCTCGAACCAACCGGCGGGCCACTCCCTCCCCTCGAGTTCTTGTATTTTTGGTCGAACCTCTGCAGGCGCAAACGGGGCGCTGGACTCCATGATGTCTTCGATGCGACGGTGAAGAGCGTACATATCGGGCGGGAGCTGTGTTGCCGGGGTTTCAAGGGAGGTGATTGCTGTAGGGACGAGGAGCTTCCGTAGGCCACTCATCTTTTTAACAGGGCTCGCGGAGCGCCGTTCGAGGGATAGGCCTGAACCCGACGTCGGACCCGAGCTCTGGGGTTCCAGCGTGCGGAGCGCCAAAGGAGGCGGGAAGGCACCGAACTCGGCCTCAGCGTCGGCCTCAGCGCCGGCCGTGTCGGAGGCGCCAGAGGCGACGCGTCGGCGTTTGGATGGAGACGTCGAGGGCGGCGTAGCAGGCATCGTGGCATCCCGACCGCTCTGCTCGTGCTGGTCCAGCCCCTGAGGTTCTTCGATCGCGTTGATCCACGAGCAAAAGCGAGCATATGTGTCCATGGCCGCGCATATGAAGAACGCTTGGTTTTTGGATCGATGCGAAAAGGTGTGTGCTGAGCTCCGCGTTTCGTGGCCTGGAATCGTCCACCCGCCACTGGTGGGCCGCCACGTTCTGCTTCACAGCATGCCGGATGACTTGGAAATCAATTTTGGGCAGCTTTGGGCAGTCGGGAGGAAGGGGGAGGGGACCCGTGTGGCCCGCAGCTAAAATCCCAAAACAGTTTAGCCAGCCACTGCAACACCCCGCCGCCGCCAACCCCCACCGATGCCACAGCCCGCCCTGATGACCCTAAGCTTCGCGCCCGCCCACTCGATAACGCGCCGGAAACGACTAGCCCGGCTGCCGAAAGCCTTTTGGGCGCCATGGCGCGGGCGAGCTAAGATTGAGTGCCGCGTTTGGAGGAGCGATGTCCCAGTGCGATGAAGCCCAGAGGCTGGAGCACGGCTGATGATGCTGGAGCCGCTGGAGCTGCTAAAAACAAAACAAAACGACAGCATGAAATACCCACACCATTTTGCATCTCTCCACATCCGGTCCAATCTCGAAGCACTGGGAAAATATGCAGCAACGAGCATGCGACCTCGCTGCTCAGGGCTCGCGCTGTTTGTGCCATAACTGCTCCCCCATATTCGCGTGGCTGGATACGGTCGGCAGCGACGGAGCACTGCCCGCTCCCTCGCCCTCGCCCCGGACCACATGGCATCGCAAAAGAAGGATGCAGCCGACGCCGCCCGGCTCCGCGTCGGCTTCGGCACCGCATCACCCGTTGCGCAGAGTATCCCCCAAGGGAAGGAGGGCCGCTGCCGGTGCACAACTGCACATGCCTCTGCCTTTGAACTGTAACGGCAGGCCGCACGACAGCCACCACGGCATCGCTGGCATTGCCAACTCGGCCGCCATGTCGTTCCCGTCTGGCGCCAGCTCCCAACGGTCGCTGCAATCACGACCTTTGTTCCAGAGGCCCAAGGCACCCAAGTGTCCGATAAACCCCAGGAGAGCCGTCGAGCAGCTCCGGAATCTGGACCGGGCCATCATGTTTGTTTCGCCGTCGGACGACCTCGAGAAGCAGCTGCCAGAGGATGTTCACGCCGTGCTACACGGCGTTAGAAGGATCGTCGACTGCCGCACCGGCATCGTTCCTGCCTCCATGCGCGATCTTATCGGCCGACGAGTGCAGAGCGCGGACAAGTGGCCCGACGCCTATTTCGCCCCCCCTCCCACGGACGTCGACCCGCTGTGGTACCCGGGCACAGACGAGGAGGAGGAGGCAGAGGAGGCAGACATAAACTTGTTGAGCTCTGCGCGTGCGAAGAAGGATTACCTCCGCCTACGCAAGGTTGAGCTCGAAGCTAAGGAGGCGCTGGCGTTCGGCAAGCCCGAGGTCGTCTGGAATGCGAACGTGCACGCGCCGCTTTTGAAGCTCGCGGTGCGCCGCCGCCGCGGGGTCGCTGTGGAGGACATAACCACGGCGGCCATCATCCCCTCACTCTTGCCTCCCCTGGCCGGCGGCGCCACGGCCTCTCTCTCGTCCTCGTCTTCGTGCGCCGCCTCGGTAGCGTCCGAATCTAGTGATCTCGGGGTCGACGCAGGCCCCTCCACCGCCACGGCAGGCACTTCAGCCGGCAGGATGGTCGACTTTGCCCTAGTTCTCTCGCTCGATGACAACACCCACCCACGGAACAAACGCCCCGAATACGCGCAGCTCGCGACTCGGGTTGACCAGTTGGTCCGTCATGCGCCGCCCGAGATGAAGACCATCAACCAATCCGTCCATCCTCCGATAACGCGGCGCCCTGTGGGAGTCAGCATCGAGACCAAGGTTTCTGGCGACCTGGTGCAGGGCCGTGTCCAGCTGGCCATCTGGGCGGCGGCGTGGCACGAGCGCATGCGCCCTCTCTGTCAGGGCCGCCGCATCGTCACGCTCCCGCTGCTCCTGTCTGTTGAACACCACTGGACCCTCTACTTCGCCTGCGACCGCGGCGACAAGATGGAGATCGTCGGCCCCTTCGACGCCGGCGGCACCAGCTCTATTTTGCCCCTGTATGTTCTCCCCGGTGCCCTGCGCGAGCTGGTCGCCTGGATGGATGGGCCGTTCAGGACCTGGATGGAGCTTTTGGTCGCGCAATAGGCGCCGTCGTCTATTTCGATTCCAAGCACCAGGCTCGTGCCGCAGCGAGCGCTCTTGTCCAAAATGAGGTCGTCACCATGCCCGCGACGGGGCTGCCTCGTTTTTGAGTTGTCGTTACGCCGGGAAGGTTGAAATGTTTGAGAGAGAGAGAGTAGTGCCCACAGCCGTCAACCCTATGGCGAGGCCTACGCCACAACCTCAGTTTGCATCGCTCGGAGCGACAGCGATGACTGCATAAACATGCCCCCAACTTGGGCGATACGGACAGCAGGGAACGCTTCGCATTCCGTGCGGGAACACCAGAGCAGGAGTAAGGAGTAAGGAGTAAATAGAAGGATCCCAAATACGCATTCTGCGGCAGTGCTCCTTTGTCCCCCTAAGCTCAAGATGTCGATCGGATTCTCTGTACAACCCTGTTGATCTCGCCAATCCGGAGCTTATCCTAATCGATCGCCTCCTGGCAGCCTCGTCGGCTGGGGTGTTTTGCGAGCTGCCACATCAGTGAAGCACCATACAACGGAGAGGGAGGCTATCATTCTTTTGCGCGAGAACGACTAGGATGACGAGTAGGACGGGGCCGCCACGTTGGCGAATGCCTGTAAATAGCTGGAGGGGTCGCTGGTAACACATGCGCGATTGGAATGCATTAGCTCTCCCCCATCTGGGGCGTTGGACCTAAAGCGGCCGGGTTTTCCACGGGAATTAGGGATCCCGGGTGCGAATCGAAAAGGGCAGGTGGGGATTGCACCCATATTTCTGTCCGATGAGGCTGAAGGGCCTGCGCCCGGGATCCAAGACCAGCTCGACGCGCCAGCTGCTTCGGAGCTTACGTCGGTTATTAGCATGCTGGCTGATGCTCATTCGAGCAAAACACAGCCCGGTTGAACCACTTGGTTTCCCTGAGCTGAGCCTATGGACCAGCCGCTTCCAACCACCACCCGCTTCATGCCTTGCGGTGGAGGATGTAACCCAACATGTAGCATAAATTTTACATACCACCGCCGTGCATTTCCGACACCTCGACATGCCATCAGTCGGTCCAGTCGGCCAAATAATATAACCCAACTCCAATTAGCTCTCTTGAAGGGCCACCAGCAGCCAAACCACCCAGTTAGAACGATAAGAGGATGTTATTTCCATCTTTCTACACGACCTTCGCCTGCCTCCTCAGGGCATCGGCGTTTCCTTTCCTGCGATAACGCGTGTGCCTCCCGACTCCCAGGGGGAAAACGATATCTGAAAGGTCGATCAATACACCGTTCTTCCAATTGTCCAGAATCTTCGTGTCGGCAAATTCGAACCCAAGCCCCCACAAGAAATCCATAGATACTTCTATCCTGTGGCGGTTCGCCTTTTTCCGCTCAATAGAGCCCTCTTCGTTATCGAGTTCGTCCTCCTCGATAAACTCGTATACGACCGCGAAATACTCCCGGCCCGACTGCGGGGTCAGGCGCTGCCATTTCCCGACCTGAAGGGTTGGTGGCCTGTTTTTGTCGTTAAAATTGTCGCGGTTTAGCTTCAGCCAGCCGAAGCACTTCCTCGTCCTGAGCATCCCGACCTGCTCGGCGGTGATATTTATGTCAACCGGAATGCGTGGTTTTCGGCGCGCCTCTTCGGAAAACGCATAAAGGTTTTCGGTAGCCTCAGCGTTGGTTTGGGGATCGTCAAAAATCCGGACGTTGCCGCGGTCGTTCAGCGACGCTTCTATCATCTGGAGGACGGCGGCGTTTTGAAATTCGCGTTGGACGGCCCAGTAGAAAGGGTCGCCGGGCGGCTCGTTGTCCCAAAACTGCCCGGCAATCGAAAAATAAGTGAGCAATCGGTCCGCCCAAGAGTAACGGGGTGGGCCGCTCATAGGCTGGTCCGTGTAGAACGGCTTCGTAGGGCGTTCCTCCATCCGAACCGCCTCTTCGTGACGTTTGGCCAGTCGCTCTTGTTGCTCGGGGGTGAGGTGGGGTGGTGGAACACTGTGTTGCTGTGGAGAAGATGGGCAGGCTCGAGCCCGAGGCGGTCGAAAGTTGTGGGGGAAGTGGGGCCGAAGAATTCAGCTTGGCGGCTGGCGGGCTAACAGGCGACTACGGCCACTGGGGAAAGTGCCGGCAGCTCTTTCGAAGCGGCTGCAGATCACGGGCCAGCCGAGGGGGTGGAGGAATGGGCAAATCTTATGTGTAATAAAGGATAGTATGCGTGGTCGCAAGGAAGATACGAGGCGGCAGAGCGGATGGTGGGCAAGGCGTGTAAGAGCTATAAGAGTCAATCCCGACGATTCAATAGGCAGCGTCAGTCGCGGCGGCCCGCTACAAACAGAGACCCGGACTCTTCTTCTTCATCATCATCGTCGTCTTCATCGCCCACCCATTCTCCCGAACCTAGCGACGATGATCACCGCCGGCGCCATCGCTGGTACGGGGTGGAGGGAGGAAAAGGCGAAGCCAAAAAAAAAAAAAAAAAGACAAACATGACCTTCACCAACGTGACGAGTCCCAGAAGCCACGTCGAAGCATGCGTGAAGGGCACGCATGGGCTTTGTCACGCTATGACGGAAAAACGTAAAGGATGTAAATGAGAATGCGAAGCATGCTATTCCATTGCCTTTGGTAACTTGACGGCCTCACGCCCGCTCGCGGCAGTCTACAACAGCGGCGTCTGCCCAATTTTATCCTTCGAGTCGGCGTCGATGTCGACCTTGCCTGTAGAGAGCAGCAGCCCAACGACGGCTCCGTTACCAGCGGTTCCTCGCCGACCTTGTGGACGAAGCCTTTCAGGACACGCAAGCTCCGCAACCAAGCCTCACAGGGGCTCGGGGTCACCAACCAATGCGTCAACAGCCCTGGCCTTTGTGACGGACCGGGCGCACCGCTGAGGCCTGTCTCGACAGCCGGGCAGAAAAGCTTCTGAAATATCATGGTCGAAGGGATCCTCAGTCTGGGAAGTGCTGGTCCCCATTATCGCAAAGGCTGGAACACCTTTTCGGGTAGCACCGGCGCCAGTGGTGCGGCTCTCCTGCCTGTCGAGTTTTCGGATGCTTTTTGTCGTGTTGATCTCGGACCGGCAGCGGGGATGCCGTCCGAATCATCGCTCGAACTGCCCGAGTTGCTGTTCGGGCTGCTGCCACCTTGATTATAGTCTGAGTCGACAACAATCCTCCTCCTCGGCTACCCCCCCTCCCGCGACGGCACGGTCACGCTCGACCTTTCCACCGCTGCAGACCCCCCTGGCGTTGTTGTCATTGTCGTCGCCGTCGCGGTGCGCGTCGTCCTCTTGTTCCTGGAGGCCGCCGAGGCCCACGGCTGTTGGTTGGGGCCCAGGCTCCGGAGGATGCCCGGTTGCCAAACGAGCATCCGCCGTGAGCTTTTGGATGTGGTCGACCTGGGAGGGTTTTTCATCGAATACCAGGCCCAAATATCAGCTCCATTTGACATTATTAGGAATCTCCCAGCCATTGACGATCATAAGTTGCGCTCCATCGATGTTTTAACCACCAATGAATCCTCGGCAGCCTGGAACGTATGCCGAGCCATCTCTCCCTGACAGCTCTCAGGTACCCGAGCTACCCTTCCGAGTCCAAGTCCGCAGTCATGGGACCAAAGTGCGCCTCCGGCGCCTTCTCGCAGTTGAGAGGCTGATCGACCCAATCCCGGCCGAGGTTAAACGTCGTGGCTGTTGTGCTGAAGAATGGGCGGGGAGCTTCGAGTCGTGTCCTCTCTCGCCGCCATCGCTGTGCGCGTCGGAAACGAAAAAAAAAAAAAAAAAAGGTCTCTCCATCTCCTTTGGCGGCGTCGGGGAGGTCGTCATCGAAGACCAGACTTCCGTCCAGGGATGGCGAGATTGACGGCGACATCGCAGAAGCCAGATCGGTACTGGCAAGCCCATGATCATGGGCTCGGTGGGCAAAGTATTGCGCTCAGTTGGCATCGCAACCACCCCTATCGAAGTCCCGAACATCAAATCGGGATCTACCACGGACGCGGAGACTTTTGGGTATGATCTTGGGAGGGAAGTCGGGCCTGGAACCAGCGCCGCCGTCTACCACGCGGTCCATGGGACAACCGGGAAAGCCTTCGCTGTCAAACAGTTCCGCACCGTCGACGTCAAGCGGCACAGCGAATCGCGACTTGTTCAACATCCGCCACCCAAACATTGTCGACTGTCAGTGCTTCGTCATGGGCCCGACAGGTCGCCGACATTGGTCATGCAATTGGTCGGCGGCCTGGGTCTCGCGCAGGAACATCAACAACAAGTGCTAGTTCTTGCCCTTGCTGAGCGAGGCGATACGGCATAGGAGCCAGCCAGTGGATTTTCGAGGGTTGTCCTGACAGATGCTAGGTTAAAATACGGAAAAAAAATACAAAGGTCGCTGAGGGCATTGCTTTGCCCAGTGACGGTAATACGATGCTTAACGAAGTCCATTACCCCCTCGACGTCGTGTGCTTCTGCTGCATGCACTGGGTTCCCAGCAGCAGATTTTGGGCCTGGTTTTTGTACCACGCAATAACCCCCCGCGCCTCCGGGTCGCCCAACCGCGCCCCGCCGCCCGTCGTCGGTTGCCGGTCGTTGCCCACCGCGGCCTCGGCGTCGCCGCGGGCTGCCTGACGGCTCGCCGGCACGCATGGGTCGGCTCTCGCTGGCGTAATCTTTCCGCGCATCTAGTCGGCGAGGTCTTCTTCCTCCGCCCCCGCCTCTGTAAGCTATGAAACGCCGGAGCCTCTTCAATGTCCACCCGGCCCGGATGATGGAACGGCCCACCCGGGCGCAGGACGCCGGCGGCCCGCTCCTGGGATGCAGGGGTATCAATACACCTCATGGGGCTTCTATGCAGGCCTCGAGGCAGACGGATCCCCAAGTCACCAGGAAAACCGCCAGCACCCGGGATCGTGCCTTAACCCCGAGACTGGATGCGACAGGTGATTGAGCCGGGCGGACGAGGTTTCCCCACAACCCCTGAGTACTAAAGCAACGACGCAAGCTCGTTCTCTTGCCGATGCCTCTTTGGCCCATTGCTACCCTCATCATCCTCGGAGCGCAGCCTTTTCCCCTTTGGGCTCGACCCGTTATCCGCTGCTGGCCGGCTGCTTTCCGGGGTGCTGCTAACGATGGCCTCCCCGGCGTGTGGCGCTCTCCCGTCCGACGGCTCCGACACTGTTGCGTGCGGGTTTGCGGCTGCGCCAGACCTTCCTGTATCCGTCGCCGCTTCGTCGCGAGGCTCCTCCTCTCCGAAATCCCTCCCTGCCGTCGGGTTCGACGTCGCCGCGTCCAGGCTTGCGGGCGTGGCAGGGCTTTTTGGCTTTTGCCGGGACACACAATATTGAGCGATGCCGTTGGCGCGTTTTTCCTCGGCGTCTGCTTCATCTGGCGAACCGCTTGTTGCCCGCCTCGGTCCCGCGTCTGCTGCCCTGGTGCCAGGGGGTTCATGTATGAGGGCGGCAGCTTCGGAACCGGGCGTCGATGTCGTGCTTGCTGACCCGGATCCCGCGTGTGTTTCGATCTGGGTGGCACCCGTAGACGGGAAGGTGGATTCGCCGGATTCGACGAGCCCGGTGCTTCGGACGTTGGTCCCTTCTCCCGCATCTCCGTCGGTGCCCCATATGTTATCCCATGTGTCCGTGATGTACCGCGAGTCCATGACGCCATGGCTACCCGTTACGTTGGCCCGCGATGCTTTGCCGCTGCTGCTGTCCTCATCGCCGACCTCGGTGATTCCCCGAGTCCAAGTGGAGCCGTCTCGCCCTGCCTCGAGGCGTTCATCCCAGAGTTCAAACGGAATCGGGGGGTGTTGTTCGCCGCTCGGACAGTCCTCTTTGGCTGGAGTCTTTACGCCCTTTTCGACGGCGGTCTCGGGCTTATTCGGCTTGCTGTAACGCTCCCTCACCTCGGCGAGCAGACCTTTGTAGAATAGCCCGGCGAAGGCCTCTAGCCTGGGCTGGTTGCTGGCCTCGGCCGCCGCAACGCGGGCCTGCTCGGCCAAGTGGCCTTGGTCGCCGGTTCCCCATCCGATTTTAAATTTTGGAAAGGCTGCACCATGTAATCGACCCCAGGCTATCCTTTGGAGAAACCGGCTTTGCCGCCTCTCTCCTTTGCGATTGATCCTTACTTGGAAAACGTTCAATTTTACAAGCCAAACATCATGTCGGGGATGACGCGGATGATTCAGCCCTTGACAGTACGATGGCAAGAAGGTCCGGCCTTGTGAAAAGCATGACGCCAAACAGCAGCCCAAACGGGCTTGAACCAGCCCCACTCGAGGACGGGCACACAAAGAAACCGCTTCCAGGCGACCACCCCATCTTTACGGAGGAAACAAAAAAAACACAAAGGCCTGACCAAAGCGAAAAACTCCCTCCACAGATTCGCAGGAAAAAGAAAATGCTGTCCGCATTCGGCGTCCCCGGATTGGGCCACAATGAAACGAGCAGTCCGTATAATAACTGAATGCGGCGAATTGCAATTGGTAAGATGATTGCGAGCACATGATCCCGTCGAACCATGCCAGTGGAAAGGACAAAGGATGTCTGAATACAAATACCTATGGAGGTTACGGTATCTGGGGTGTCACCTATCCCACCACTCGCCATCGCTTGATTGCATTCCCATCCCGAACACCGCTTTTAGCATCCCACCACGCTCGCTATGGACGGACACGAGTTTTTACAGTGGCTTTTAGGTGTTCCGTCAGGCGACGCGCCCGACAGTCGCAAGCGCAGGCGACCCAGCGAGAGCCTCCAAACCCCGCCTCCCGGCGATACCGACGCCGACGCCATGGAGACACCGGCGAAGCGTCGCCGACAGCCGCCGACGGCGCTGACACAATTGGCGCCCTCAACCGCGCTCACAACAAGCCAGACTAGCGGCAGTCGCGGGTCCGTGCTCAGAAGGAAGCGGGCGATGGAGTTGGGCGACGAACCGCTAACCACCATGACGTTCGACGGTGCGGGATACCGGGGCGGGGTGCTACCCACGGCGCTGCGGCGCCTGGAGCTCGACTTTACGAAGGCGACCGGGGGCATGCCAATCGTCTCGTGGTCTCGGAAGGCCGAAATCGAGGCGGCGGGCGCGTTAGGCGAGAGCATTCAGGAATACCACTTCCTGCCTCCCCCGTCTCCCGAGGCAAAAAACCCAGACCTGGAGTCGCCGGCATTCAGCGACGTCCTCGAGATTTATCAAACGGCAGGGCGATACCGGTCAATGTCCTTTGACGAGTCTGCATGGAGCTGCGGCGTTGTTTATCCCCTGCTCAAGCTTGCTATTCCAAGGGGCGGTCAGCTCAAGTTGGTGCCTTGGTCAGTCTGCCCCTTCCTGATTCCCCCTTCCTTGTTCGCGCGGGATCTAACTTTGTGTGCATTGACAGTACAAGCGCTCTAGTGTCAGACAGTGACCTTTTGCCCCATGCGTATCCGGTCGGCAAAATGGTCGACTTCTGCGTCGCGATCGATCCCAGTCGGACCCCCGGCCACGAGACTGCTGTAGTCGCCATCGGCCAGGCCGCTGAGACGGAGGCTACTACGGCTGTCCGGCTACTCAAGAACATGCAGCACAACTGGAGCATCAACCACACCGACCACCGGCCTCTTGCCAAGTGGCCGATCGCGTTGAGCATTGCGCTCAAGGGCCCGGACGGCAACGCGGTGGAATCCGAGATCCAGCTGGGAGCGTGGCAATTCGCCCACTGGAAGATGTTGGAGCTGCTTGCCGAGACCGAATTCGACGGTCGTCCGCCCGTCGCCGGTGCTCTCGAAAGCCTCGAGTTCCTCCCCAGCATCTACATCGTGGGCAACTTGTGGCGCTTCACTGTGACAATCAAGGACATGCCAACAGGCCACATCATCCAACTGATCGACGGCGCTTTCGGCAGCACGTCCAGCATCCACGGCATCTATTGCATCATCTGGAACCTGCGCCGCCTCGCTAGGTACCTGACCGAAGAGTATTGGACCTGGTTCAAGGAGAAGATCCTGCGGCTGTCGCCTTCCGAGACGGATATGCAGCCCTCGGATTGAGACCTAATATCCATTTATTTCACACATCCCTTCCTATTTCCTGTACCCCTCCTATTATGTCCACTTTGTCAGCTCCGCTGCTGCTGGACATTCCCAGTTCTTATCTTGGAGCAACCCAGGCATGGAAACCATCGTAAAATCTAAACAGAACTCCTCCAGGACCTGTTGTGGCTTGTCAAGGATAAGATGCTAAGCTTGGTATGAAAGATAGGTCGGGTAAAGCGAAGGGTGTTTGGTGGAGGAAAGGATACTCTTCCACCCTCTCTTGTGATTCCAAGACTGTGGAAATTATGGTCAGCAGTTTGAATGCTTCCTGTACGACTCGGGGATGACTGGCGGGTAGGAGGCTCCACCACCATCGGGCTTGACAAAGGGTGCCCATTGCAGATTTGCTCCCAGCTTCGCTTTTGGCGGCAAGGCCCCGCTCCTTCCAATCATGGGATGAGATTTCGCTCAGCCCTCCGCAGTGGAGCGCGCCGCAGATAGCTCAGATGCGTGGCGCTGGGCACGGCGATGCGGCCAAGGCGGAAAGAGGTCTGGAAACTCGACTTTGGCCCGGGAGCTCTGATACAAAGATGCCCTTATCCAGCGGTCCCCGTAGCATTTGGAGTAACCTGTCCTTTTCGATGTCTCGTAGTAACGGATGGAGCGATTCGCTGCTGTTAAGGTAGGCGTAGTCGGGGGACCCAAGGCCGTTGGCGGCCGGCCGGGAGTGAGTGCCTTGCGAACCTCACGGGCATGTTGGCCGTCGGGGCTGTCGGCCGGGGCGGCATGTAAAGCCAGGAGGGCGGCCGCTCGTGGGACGGGCTGCAGGGTGGATGATGACGTGCAGGGATTCGCGGCGGGAAAGGGCTGAGCTCGGGTCCTGGGGGAGCACGAGGGCTCGAGGAATCTGCGGGCGCAACTGGTGAGGCCCGGGGCCGATCGGTCGCAGCCCAAACACCGGTCGTCGTGCTCCTCACCAGCGGACACCACGGGAAGGCGAGGCGTGGAGCCAGGCGCATTACGCACCACGGGAGTGGACCGAGGCACGCGACAACGGGGTGCAGGCGTGGACGGCGACGACGGGGGCCGGCAAGCACGGCCACCACCAAAGCCAGCCGGAAACAGGACCTGGGATACGTGGCGGGTCGTGGCGACCGTAGAAGCATCGTTACCGCCAGCCGCAGCCTTGCCCTGACGACGAGCGTGGGCTTAGAGGCGCATATAGGCGGTAGGGCTAAAGGATTCCACACAATAACGAACAGCATTCGACCGCTCCTCGGCCTCCCAGCCTGGGCGCATGAGTGGTAGTCCTTAACAACTGGGTAGAAGTCGATTATCTGTTAATATCAGGCCAGGATGCGGCGACGACCCTCAAGCCGGCTCGTGTGGGTCATGGTCCGAAAGCTCGGATATGGTATTGCAACGTGTATCCTAGCAGGAATGTTACGATAGAAATCAGAAATGCGGCACCTGGCTGATTCTAACTCACAGTGCTACTTCCGTCCAGCCCCCACTCCTATCCATCTCTCCTGATCCACTCCTTGGACGACCGAAACTGCGGCTGCTTGCATCGGTAACCTGTCCGCTGTAGGGCGAGTAGTTGGCTGTGTTCTCCCACTATGGGAGAGCTCGGAGCCGCTCAATATCCCTTATGAGCCAACGGAAAATGCATGATGCTGCTCGAAGCCCTCCTTGTTCAGGGGAAAGTAGCATTTGCAGATCCTGATCTCTAAGCAGCTTGCAATCCGCTTTGTGACCTATGCTTTTCCAAGCAATGGTTTGGCATTCCTGATTGACACGCCGAGTTAGAATACTCCGGGTTTTGCAACTGATGAAGGGGTCCTACATACTTTGTCGCAGTACCAGAAGAGCGTGCACTTGCCGCACTTGCTCAATGTCGTCGCCTTGCGGCCGCACCCTTGACAGGTCCTCTCGCCTTTTACCATGCTGGCGTACTGCTGCACCTTGTCGCTCAGGGTGAATAAATCCCTCAGTGGAGCCGGAAAGATCTACCATGATCAAATTAGCGTAAGGTAAACTAGCGTTGCCCGCTAGAGATAGAAGTGTACCTTCAGCACCGTGGGATCTTCGAGTCGGATTCCCGTAGTCATGTCGAGGAACCCATGTTGCTCAGCGTAAAGGATGGCCAGAGTAAACCCCTTCCGTACGCATGAAGGGTCTAGCTCACGGCCGCGGCTGGGGGTGTAGAACATGACGGGCGTGTCATGTCCGGCTCCGTCCTTGACGATGAACCTCAGGCGCAGGAAGCTTTCGATCCCGACAATCTCAGCGAGGAAACACCAGTGCTTGCGCGGGTGGTACGAAAACCCGTCGGTGGACTCGTAAAATTCGAGGTCGATGTCGTTCTCCCCCGGCAGCGCGTCGAAGGAAGGGAACGTTGCCTCGTCGGCGTGCTGCGGCTGCTCCTGCGGTGCCTTCTTCTGCTCCTGCGGTATCTCTTTTTCTTCCCTCCACAGCCAAGTTTCAAGGTCCTCGGCCGAGAGACTGGAAGGGATGTTGTCGGTAGAGGTTTGCCACCGCGAAGAGTGGCCATATGACGGGTGTCGGGTTAGGTCCCTGGCTAGGTCCTTCATTCGACGGACTGTGGGGCTGTCGTCGCCTTCCATTATCGCCCGAGTTGTGGCGGCTCGCTCGCCAAAGACTCTTGCCCGTGCCCTGTCGCCGTTGACGACGGCAATCTGGAGAGCGTCGTAGTACGCCCGGGGCACGCTCGCATCGTGGAGACCCCCCTCTTCGCATAGCCTCGCAGCTTGCGCACGTCGTGCAGGGCCTGGAGAGGAGAAGCGGTAATCCGTATTCCGTCGCCGATAGACTTGTCTAGCCGTTGAGTCTCGTCGAGTCTCGCGTCGCTGGAAGCGCGAAGGGAGGGAGGGAGGGAACAGAGTTGACAGGAGCAGGCGAAGCGAAAATTACGCTGCAAAGTGCGTTGGCGTGCGGCGCGGTTCGTGCGGTCCGTGAGGTATATGATGGTAATCTCCTCGCCCTGGTAGATATCACGAATGGCGTGGATGGTGAGCTGCTGGAAGCCCTCGTTCCAGGTATTTTGGGCGTTCTGGATGCAGGCATGGTTAATGCGCGACGCCTCGACGAAGATGCCGCCCGTCGCCGTGTTAGACCCAAGGGGCGGCGCGTTCGTGCGGACAATGCCTAGCTCTCGGGTTGTTTCATCCTCAAAGGAATTGTGGAGGGAGAAGAAAGCCTGGCGTTTATCGTCGCTAAGCGCGGCGACTTTGTTGGACGGAGATTCGCACACTTGCTCCTTGGAATTCGTGAATCGGGGGACCCGTAACAAAGGCGCTTCGGAGGGGGTGCGTGTGCCTTTGGCGATCTTGGTGGCAGCGACGAGGTCCAGGCCTTTGCCCGGGACCTCTTGGATGGCGTATAACTTGTTAGAGTCCGTAATTGACATTTTGACATTCAAACACTCCTCTAGCGTGCGAAGAGGGCTACGCCCTCGGCCAACGTTGTAAAAGCTGCAATGTGTGCAGTGCAGTTAAGTGTTGTGGAAGTCTAGATTGTTTACAAACAAGGTTTGTGCGGGGTGCCGGCAGAATTCCCTTTATGCGCGGGGCGCTGTTACGACCAAAGGCCGCACCAAGGGTCCAGGTGACAGAGAGGGAGAGAGAGAGAGAGAGTATATTTAACGTCGTTATAGTCGGGATCTACCAGTCCCTGCCTCCCAGGGGGCATACGACGTGCTAGCGCTACCTAAGCTTGACACTAGGCTATGTGTTGCTATCGAGGCGGCTAACAAATCAAACCATGGGGCAAGCCCAAGGCACACGGAGTTCGGGCCGCATTCCGGCGCTCCTTGTTAGTGAGCGGGCAATCGGCAAAAGGGCGAGTAAACGCCTGGGCGCTGTAGGCGCTGCTGTTGGTAGTGGTGCTATCGGCCGGCGGGTGTGCCGGAGAAGGGGGTTAGGCCGGGTTTGGGCGGGGGGGTCCTCGGGACCCCCCCTGGGCCCGGCCGGAGGTATGGGGGACCAACGAGCCTACTGTTGGTCCTAATAGTACAAAGGAAAAAATGAAAGGTGCAAAGGGAAAAGGAAAAAGGAAAAAGGAAATAGGTTGTATGCGGGCTTTTTAGGCCCTGTTACTACCGCCCAGCGATAGTGTAGTAGTTGGTAGCTTCAACGAACGAAGCAAAAAGGAAAGGCTTTTGCAATAGCCGTTTCCAATACCCGGGCCTATTAAAAGCCGGGGAAGGGTCCGCTATAGGCCATTTGTTTTCTGCCGCCCTAGCTAACCTGCAGTATACAGGGTGGGGAGGGGATTTGTTTCTTCCGCAACGGCACGGGTTGTCGTTTTCGTGCTGGAACTTTCGGTGGTACCAGTCGAAGTCCCCGTGCCCCGTGCGTGCGGCTATTAACCGCTGTAACACTTTCCGGTGCAGCTGTAAAGCTTCGGGTGCAGGCCGTGGTGCCGGCGGGAGGCCTATGGCCTTATACCGGTCCGGTAGGTTGCTTTCGTACCAGGCGTTTCGGGCGTCCCGGGCCATTTTCCGGGCTAAAGCCTTTACTCCGGCCACTGTTGGTTTGGAGTGTTGGGGAATCGGCAAAACCGATCCCAATTTTGCTTCGGTATCGGCCTTTTCGTTCCCGGGGATTCCCTATAGCCCGGGGACCAGCGTACGTATACCCGGTGTTTATTTATAAAGTAATAGACTTTTTTAAAAACACTTTATAAATTGTTAAAAGCCGTGTTTAAAAAGCCGTGTTTAAAAAGCCGTTAGCCGCCAAAGTGTTATCGAGGCACAAATAGAGAGTGCAGTGCGGAAACTCCAAACGGCTTTACGGAGGCCCATCCGGCCCCCTTCCGCCGGGTGCGCCAGCCTGCCGTGCCCGGAAAGTTTGCGTTGTCCGGTTTGGTAGATTACCCAGCCGTATCCAACTGCCCCGTCCTTCGCTTTGGACCCCTCACTATATACTATAACGTCGGTGGGTGGAAAGGTGCGAAGCCACGCCATAAATGCTTTTGCAGCTGCGAGCTTTTCTTAGGTGGCCACCGTAAGCCCCGTATATCTATAGGGGAGGTAGGCCGGGCGGGTGCAAGCTGGAAGGAGTTCGGCTGTCCTTTGCAAAGAGGTCGTATGCGGCCAGGCCTGCCCTAGGCCCTCGGGTGTTAAGGATCGGTTTGGCCGCTGCGGCCAGGGGGTGATTTTCCGGCACCATATTTATACGGGCCAAGGCTCGTGGGAGCGTACGGTTCATAGACCTGTTGCTCCACGAGGTGTGGGCCCTTCCTGGATGCACGCGCTAGATCTACGCGGATCAACATGTCTGGTGATACAAGCGGGCACCGCATGCGGCGGGGCCACGTCAACGCGATTCTCGACGCACACGTGGAGCAGAAGCGCCGTAGTTTTCGGCACAGCCTTCCTCTCGCCACCAACCACGTGGACTAATGGTTCCTGTAATTAGTTCCCGTCCGCCGACAGCGAGCGGGGGTGGGCCTTTATAGTCAACAACCCGAGCGGACGGCTCAAACTCCTTAGAGGACCAAAAAGCAAGGGCCTCGACCGTTAGGGAACCAGCTCATGGCGCCGGTGGAGGGTAGATACACGAGATAGTCAACATGGCGGTCGCGTGGGTCAACGGCTGGAGCATGAATCGCAACTTTGGCGGCGAGGTCCACTGCGGCACGAACAGCCTCTGCGGCTTCTTCGAGCCCTGATGGTGAAGTGAGTGGGCATGCATGGAGCAACTCGATGCGGATAGCCTAAGTAATTCTCACACTTCCTTACATATCATCTGTATCTACGATTTGCCAATAAAAGCCTAGATACGGCATGTTGCCTACTCTCACGAGTCGGTGGAATAATTTATTCATAATCTAACCACAGGCATCAAGCCCACGTCAACATGTCTCCTGTTAGCTACCAGCCCACAGCCTCCCCGACTCCAAAGCTAGTGCCGGCTTTTTCTGCCGACTCCCACCCACCCACATGTGCTAGCTTCGACAAGAACAAGAAATACAGGATCCAAAGACGGCGCCTCCTCGGCCTCCTTCAGGAAGCGAGCTCCAAGCTAGCGAGACGCTGTGTTCTCATGAAAGCTGGTCCTTTCAAAAAACCGTCGCACGATTTATGCATGCTTATTGAGCTGCAAGCAATCAAGTCGATATTAATTAAAGCGAGCGGCCCTACTCCAAAGTGCGGCCCCTCGGTTTTAAAGTCGCCAGATCTGGCGGCTCTTGTCAGCATTGAAAGGGGAGGCTCAGGTTCCTTGCGACACCAGATCAGCACGGATGTCAGAAGCTTAAATTGATATAGAAAGTTGCTGACAGTCGGTCCCGAGATCTTTCTTGGCGGGTTCACCCCTTCCAAAGAGACGCTCGGCCTCAGCCAAATGCGGAGAGAGCAACCTGTGCCACGAAACCGACTCGCCGATCTCTCGGGACCGAAAGGCAAGCACAACATTGATGCCTGATGTTGGAAGGAATGTAGCAATGAAAACTGAAAGCGCTCTCCCCTTCAAATGTGCGAATCTAGAACGGTAAAGGGAGTCTGAGACGTATTTAAGGGCTACCCTGCGCTTTCTCATCACCCCTTCTCATTTTTAATTCCCCAGGCTCAATTCATCATTCATCAACCTCCCAACTGTCCAGCTCAAACAATCTCCTCAAAGATACCCACACTCCCACTAGTTAAACCCGCACTTTGAGACCAAAGCCCACCATGCAGTTCATGAACGCCGCCGCCATCGTTTCCCTCCTCTCCTCCCTCGGCGGGATGGCCGCCGGGTCCCCCGTCGCCGCCCCCGAGCCGGCCGACGCCGCAGCCGTCAACCCCGGCAGCGACGTCGCCACGGTCGCCGCGGCGGCGGCTGTCGAGCCGCGGCAGAACACGGCCAGCATCTCCTTTCACGCGCTGGAAAACTGCCGGGACGCCGGCCAGCGCTACGGCTTCATCGGGGGCAGCCAGTGCGTGCGCGTGCCCTTTGACGTCCGCTCCATCTTTGTCAACCCCACGTACGTTCCCTCCCCCCTCTCAGGAAACTCCCCTGTTTTTTGCGACCTTTTTTTTCTCAGGACTTTATGCTAATAAAAAGCTATTTTTTATGATCTACTGTATTCCGGAAACAGTGGTTGTAGGGTCACGACTTGGAGCGGTGGCGACTGTCGGGGCTCATCCGTCCGCGCTGGGCAAGGGTGCAGCACCGTCCCCTATGCCTCGGTGACCGTGGAGTGCTAATGAGCCACCCTGTCGGATTTCTGGCTCTTTTTGAACTGGCCTTGGGGAACGTGCCAAGCCTCTTGGGTGGGAGTGGCCCGGGAGTTCAGAATTCGAATGCCTGTGACAGCCGAACGGTTGTTGATGTTCAAACATCATGGTTGTGTTGTACTTCAGCAGTCTCATTAACGACGTCAACTCATAATACATCCCGACCTTAGCCTCGGTTCCGCTACGTCCCAGCCGTCATTCGTCTGTCAGTCAACGTGCTGGGGCCCAGGTGTATCCTAATTCCAGTGCTCGCTCGTCGCCGACAGGCTCTGAAAGTCGGGCTCAAACATGTCGAGCCACAGCCGGTCCGCCGCCTGCCGCATGCTCTTCTCCGCAAAGACTTCCAGCATGCCCCGGAAGCCGTCAAAAGCCTGGATGCCGCCATCGTCCAGCGGTAGCAGACGAGCGCGCGGTCCAGCTCCCAGAAGGAATCCATGCCGTTGGTGATGTAGAGGAACTCCTTGTAGTCGTCGGGGAGCGTCGTATTGAGCCTGTCCTCGAGATCCTCGATGACCCTGTCGGCACAAACCGACGGACCAAAATTGCTGAGTGAAGAATCTGTGTTACTGTTTTAGGTAGGCAGCCACCAATTGGCCCAGATTTCGTCACCTCTTGTTAGTTAGTTTCAAGGGCCATTAGAGCCGCCCCCCTCGATTCCTGTGGACGGGATTAAGTCAAGACCCCTACTTTGCGCCACCCCCCACTTCCGGCCACCCCGATTCCCATACTAAATCGCCAAAACGTACCGTTTTCAATCCGCAATAGCAAATCGAAATAAAATCGCACAAATGCAAACCTAAAACCAATCGAAAGCGTTTTTTTAAAGGCTTTGTAACAAGGCAAGTTTGTATTTTTAAAAGCCTTATAGGGCTAGGGATTCCGGCTCAAAGTTGAAGGTGCAAAATACATACTAATTTTACGAAAATATAAAGTAAAATAAATCTTTAAATTTGGATTGAATGAAACCCGGGTATTTACATTAATATAAAGTTTTAAAAGGGCTTTCCTTTACGTAAAACCGTATATTTGTAACTATTTTTTTCGTTTAAATAAAAAAGCCAAAAGTTTTTCCCATATAAAAAGTTTGTTAGTAAAATATAAAATATTTTTTAATTAAATAGAAAAAAATAGGTTAAAGTATCCGGTTTTACTTTTAAAAAGTCCTTTCTAAACTCCATATTATATAAAATACCAAAGCCTAATCGGATATAAATTTGAAGATTTATTTAACTGTGTAATATCGTAAAATTAGTATGTATTTTGGACCTTTGTTTTCAAATTTAAATTTCCGGATTCATCAGTACCTAAGAAATCCAAAATTAATATTTTTGAAAAGCGTTAAAAAACGGCTTTCGATTGGTTTTGGGATTGCATTTGTGCGATTTTATTTGGATTTGCTATTGCGGATTGAAAACGGTGCGTTTTGGCGATTTAGTATGGGAATCGGGGTGGCCGGAAGTGGGGGGTGGCGCAAAGTAGGGGTCTTGACTTATGCCGCAGCTACTCTCGCGTGAGAAGTTGTGCCCACAGACACGCTATCGTGGGCGTCAGGTCGAGCCGAACGATACCCCGGAAGGAACGGACCCTGCTCCTGGTACGATCCGACCGGGGGCCCCTGCTTCAGGCAGGCTAGCGTTCGGGCAAGCTTCTGGGCGGCCGCGTTGGCAAGGTCTGATACCGGCGCTCGAGTTGCTCCACTCCGGTCGAATTTGCTTGCTGCTGCGAGACAACCGTGAACATCCCAAAGCCACTCTAGCAATCGTGTTGGATCGAAAGAGGATGATCGCAGATCCCGAGCCCGTGCTTGGACGTCTGTTACCTTCAAACGAGGTAGTTCCAACACACTAATCCGGCTGCGCTCGATGAGGAACGCGCTACGGCGGTAGGTACTTAAATTAACGATAATAATAGGGTTTGGATTTGCTACGGCTATTAACTTGTTTTCAATCGACGGAAGAAGAAAGCTGTGGAACCCAAGCTGTGTACAAATATTTATAATAAGGTCGTTGTTGGTAGGAGTGTTACTCCTGTAGGCTCGGAGATCTCCCAAAGGAAAGAACAAAGATCTATAGATCTGGAAAAGTGTCTGTATTGATGCATGAAGGGGAAGGAATCTAGTTACAGGAAGGGGATCGAAGATCCCCTTTTGTAGGCTCGTGAGAGCGCACGGCCCGTGGGCCGCAGGCCCACGAGGCGTGGAGATGCACGCGCTGCTAACGTAATCCGACAGTCGTTGAATTTACGGTCGGCTTTACGACATCGGTTCGTTTGCGATTCCTAAACAATGTGTTACTGCTAGAATTCAAAATAGTTGAACTGTCTGCTGGCAAATTGAAGAGAGAGAGAAAGAGAGAGTATATTTAACGTCGGTATAGTCGGGATCTACCAGTCCCTGCATCCCAAGGGGCATACGACGTGCTAGCGCTACCTAGGCTTATCTACACCAGGCTATAGTGCTGCTATCAAGGCGGCTAACAAATTAAACCCGAAGGCACACGGAGCTCGGGCCGCATTCCGGCGCTTTTTGTTGGTGAGGGGCGATCGGCAATAGGGCGTATTTCTACGCCGGGGCGTTGTAGGCGCTGCGGGTGGTAGTTATGCGTTCGGCCGGCGGGTATGCCGGAAAAGGGGTAAGGCCGGGTTTGGGCGCGGAGGTCCTCGGCCCCCCCTGGGCCCAACCGGGTGTGCGGGGGACTAACAAGCTTACTGTTGGTTCTAATGGTACAAAGGAAAGGTGAAATGTGCAAAGGAAAAAGAAGACAGGTTATATGCGGGCTTTTAAGCCCTATTACTACCGCCTAGCGATAATATAATAGTTGGTGGCCTTAACGAACGAAGCAAAAAGGAAGGCCTTTTGGAGTAGCCGTTTCCAATATCCCGCCCTATCAAAAGCCGGACTTTTTTTTCGAACGCCTTAGCCAATTCGCAAAATACAGCGTGGGAAAGGGATTTATTTCTCCCATAACGGCACGGGTTATCGTTTTCGTGCCCGAATTTTCGATGGTATCTATCGAAATCCCCGTCCCTTGTGCGTGCGGCCACCAGCCGTTATAAAACCCTCCGGTATAGCTGACCTTTTCTCATTTCTTTTTCGGGCTTTTCGGCCGCCTGCATGTTGGGGCACTGGCCTGATACCCTGAACCCGCAGTGGGCGTTTCGCAGCTGTAGGCTTCGTCGCTCATCTTGCTGATCTCCAGGCGTCCAGGCGTGAACCAATGATTTGCAGCCGAGGAAAGGGCTGGTGCGTTGCGTTCTGATCACGAGCTAGATGGCGAGCTGAGGTGCGCCCCGTCGGCTTCTGCCAGGAAACATCCACGGGCTTGGCCGGCACATGGCGATGCCGGACGTTCATATGCCAATCAAGCTTCTGTTGGCTGATGTAAAGTGCGGCTGCCGAAACGATCCGCCACCTTGGTGTGTGTATGGACCTTTTTTTTTTTTTTTTTTTTTTTTTTTTAAAAGGGCCTCTGTCTGCGCTTCCAAACGAGATGGGAAAAATACGCGCTTAAGCCTTTTATGACTAGGCAAGCTGTTGCAGGTGCTGACTGGTATTCCTCGATACCCTGTTGACTTTTAGATTGGCACACAAAGGCTAGCCGGTATCTTGACCAAGTTGATTGCTACTACTGCCATGCATATTGTCACCAACAAAGGCAAAGCACGATCAACGCGCCAGTGAGACCCTTATTCAGATACGGCTTGGAAGCGCCCTGGATCGTGTAGAAACATCCTGGGCGCCTCAAAACGATCCTCACGTCTTATCCCATTTACCGTACGACCCCACCCAACTTTGTCCGACTCGGAGGGACCAATCTCGGGGGACCAACCGAGCCCGAGCATATAAAGATACTTACAGAACCGGGCAGAGCACACAAAGATGGTTAGACCAACCTCTGGATCTCTTTCCTTTACATGCCTACATTTGCGCCGTGGCTTTGACAGACAGCTTACGAACCAGCCCAATGACGTGTCCACCAAACTCGGATTGCTGCTACGAGATGCTTCTCTTTCAAATCACCTTCTCCAATGCGCTGCTGAGGGCCGCGTGGTTCCGAGGGACGAAGTACGACTTGAAGCGGGGCGGCAGGGCCACCAAGCTTGTGGGGTCGGCGTTGCCGGTGACGGGGTGGCAGTCGACGTCGTCGTGCTTCTTGATGGCAAAGCTGCCGAGCAGGCGCATGAAGACAAGGTAGAGCTCACGGTTGGCCAGCAGGGACCCGGCGCACATGCGGTAGCCGAGGCCGTAAGTGAAGATGGGGGCGTCGGGCTGCTCGAGCCATCTCTCGGGGCGGAAGACCTCGGGGTCGGACCAGACGGCGTCGTCTGTCATGGATGAGGGGATCAGTCTCATACGAGCATGCGGGCAGGGGAGGGGACAAGGGCGAGAGGCGCCTTGGGGTCGCTTTACCCATGTTGCAGGCCCAGGCGTTCAGGAAGACCATGGTGCCCTTCGGGATGACGGTGCCTTCGAAGGGCAGATCCTTGGTGGATGCGCGCGGCAGGGACAGACGGACCACGGTGTAGTAGCGCAGGGCCTCTCTCACCAGGGCGACGACGTAGGCGCATCTCTGGTCGTCGCTCGCGTCACAGATGGGCTGGTCGTCGCCATGGTGCTTGCGGATCTCTTCCGCGGCCTTGTCCTGGATCTCGGGGTGCTGGGACAGCAGAGCGACGAACCAGGCGACCTGGGTGGTGACGGTGTCGAGCCCGCCCGAGAGCATTGTCAGGCTGATGGAGGTGAGCTCGTCCTTGGACAGCTTGGCCTCCTTGTCAAGTATGACGTTGGCCTGGATGCATGGCTGGTGGGTTCCGTTGGCGATCCGCTCGTCGAGGGAGTCGTTGAGATACGCGAGGTATTTGTCGCGGCGGTCGCGCATCTCACGCGCCTTGGCCGAGTGGAAGCTGAAGGGGTTCAGTCGGAGGAGGGGGATGTAGTCTTGGAGGTTGCCGGTCGTGGAACGGAACTTGCTGATTTCCTCCTCGACGTGCGTGATCTCGGCGAAGAGGTCATCCTTCTGCGACTTGAGCCTCTCCCCCCAGTTCAGCGTCAAGGACAAGGAGAGGGAAAGCCTCTGGATCATGGGCATGGGGTCTATGGCCGTCTGGCCGGCATTCCCGTAGGTGTAGAGCTCTTTGACGAAGTCCTTGGTTTCGACATCGAGGTGAGGGATGTAGGCTGGGATAGAAGGCCGGTTCAAGGCCGACGCGACGCCCTTCCGTCGTCGTTTCAGCGACTCGCTGTAGGGCGAGGTGCCAATCGTCGTTCCCGCGGTAGTCGACACCACCTAGGGGGCTTCAGCAACAGTTTCCGGCATGGTTGGGCTCGGCGGGGAAAAACAGACCTTGTGAAAGGTGTAAAGCTCTGGCCGGGAGCTGAGGGCCTGGCCGTTGGAGCCGAAGATGGCTTTGGCAGCTGCCGCCGAGTTGACGACAACCACGGGGATGTTCCCAAGCATGATCTGATAGACGTCGCCATACTGCTTGGACCATTGCCGGTACCTTTCGGCGGCGTTGGTGCGGATGTCCCAGATGTTACCAACCAGGGGCAAACCCCGGGGGCCCCGCAGTCGAGGGATGCGCGCGTTGGCCCTGATGGCCTCGTTGATCAAGATGTAGAGGGTAGGGAGTAACAGGACGCCGACTAGAACGCCTTGCACTGGATTGAGTGCAATGCGTTCCAGGAGCACGCGGGCGGCACTCGCATCCAACATGGCCGGCCCGTGGATGTCGTGTGTCTTGACGTGGTCTGTCAGATCAGGCCTGCGCGATTCACCAGGCGACCGGATGTAGACGGTGAGTGTCAGGAAACTACTTTCCCTCCAGGTGACCCTAATGCCTGGCTTAGTCGTGCGAACTACATGTACCTTTATATCACCTCCACGAGAACCCCCGCACCGTCTCTCCAACGGCTGGGGCCAAGTGTCGGATGGTGGATGTCAAGGCCGAGGACGCGCCTTACGTTGTGCCGGCCGAACCAATCACCTGCCGATGCCGCAGCGCCCCACGGGGTGGACATGGGATCGCTGCAGCGTCACGCGGGGTAGACGTGGACGAGCGGCCTCCGCGCTTTGCGCCCCAGCCCGCACTTGGTGCCTAGAACGATTGTGAAGTACGCTTCTGGGGCCCAGGGCGCCTTGCTTGGCAGGGTGACGGCTTTCCGGCTTCCCGAGTTTCAAGCCGGGAGCAGCTCGGAACTGCCCTGTCCAGGTTCCGAAGGCCGGTCGCTGGCCCAGGACTTGTACCATCAACTGCCGTCCAGCCGTTCCCGATAGAGTTTTGCCCTGATTATCCGGTCGCGGTGTCCCTTAGCCGGTTGTATAAAGTTACCGGCTGTTGTAAATTGTTCAGGTACCTCTAGGCGAGTGCACCACTCTTGTCCAACAGGTTCTATTTGCCCACTTCAGTCGCAGACATGGCGGGAAGAGCCGTTTACAGGATAACCCTGTTCAAGATCCCGAACGATCATGACCAGAAGACGCTACTGGGTCTTTACAGGCAGATGACCTCCAAAGCAATGAAGGTGTGTGCGCGGGCGTGCGTGTTGGAGCCGCCAGCCCAAGGTTTCCGGCATGTCGGGGGCACCCCGCTAATGTGTGGCCTCTTCAGGATGGCAAGCCCTACATCAGATCGGTTACGGCTGGCCCGAGCAAGCAGGACCAGCGCAACCAAGGGTACACGGTAGCCGTCACCTCGGTGTTCGAGTCGCAAGACGACATGGCCTATTACGATAACGAGTGCGCCGCCCACGCGGAGCTGAAGGCCTTCGCCAAGACGGTGCACCAGGGTGCAATGGTGGTCTTCTTCGAGAACACGCTGTGATATAGTGAACGAGCGCCGTTTGCGTACTTTA
>JNVV01000073.1:136611-154081 GCA_000733355.1 Falciphora oryzae
GAATATGTAAGGCGTAATTCGATGAGCAAAAGAAGACGCCAGGACTACCTAGCCACGAGGGGGGCATGGGAACGACTGGGAATCATGCCATCTGAACACAATCCGGGATCCCGGCCATTCTTGTTGGCTTCGCTTACACACTTATTGAATGAGCCAATCGAACTGCCACGAGACAACCCCTTGATCCTGCGACGCGAAGTTGGGCGTGTTGTAGAACCCGCCCCAAAGGTTGCCGCCCATGTCCACCTGCTGCTCCGGCTGTAGCTGTAGCGAAAATGGCTGGTCTTGCTCAAACGCCTCAAAGAGGTCCATGAGCTCGTCGCCCACGCTGCCGAAATCGGGCGCAGTCATGCGGGGAGTGGCCGACTGGCGGTTGGGCAGGCCCTCAAGCGCGTCATGCGAGGGCCCCCCTGACGCAAAAGGGTGCGCGGCCGCAGAGGATACAGAAGGGACATACGGGATAGTGGCCGTGCCGCCTTCGCTGGGGCCGGGGCCGCCGCTGCCGCCGCCCTGGCCCGCCACCCCAGCCGCACCATCGACACGCTGGGAAGAAGAAGAAGAAGAAGACGACGCGGTCGCCTTTGCGGGGCTCTCCTTGCGCAGACGCTCCTCGTCCCGCCGGTTCTCGAGATAGCGCAGCCGTGGCATGATGCCCCGGACGCTGCGCCAGAGCCGGCGGCTTCCCCGGCTGTGCTGGGAGAGGCGGCGCAGGAGGTCGATGGCCGAGCGCAGCGACTTCTTGCACGGCGCGGCAAAGGTCTCGGGGTCGTTGCAGACGGCCAAAAAGAGCACGGCCAAGGCGCTGAGCAGGAAGTAGTTGAAGGCGGCCTGCTGGCGGCGGTAAATGTCGGACGAGCTGTTGAGGTGCACGAGCACCTGGACGCTGTCCTGGGCGATCTCGACGGCCAGCCACGCGTTGCGGCGCGAGGAGCGGATGCGCTCCGGGCCCAGCAGGTAGTGGCGGTAGATGAGGATGCGGGAGTGGTTCCCGCGCAGGTACAGCAGGGCCCGCAGCCGCTGCAGCACCGGGGGCTGGGCCCGAGCCGCGAGGCCGAGGCGCGGGTGGCGGAGCCGCAGCTCCGAGGGGATCGACTCGAGCCACTCCTGCGCCTTGATGTCGAGGTCGCGCACGGTCTCGTCCGGGCTGTCGTTGGCGGTGTGGTGACCGAACGGCACGAGCGCGTCCCAGAGGACGGAGCAGAGCCGGCCGTAGCCCACCATGCACTGCAGATAGGCGCAATCTGGGCCCTTTGCTTTCCGTCGTTAGCTTCTTCCTGCCTGCAGACGCCGAGCCGCGGAAACGCTGGACTTACCGGCTCCGGCAGTTCGGCATCAATGTCCCGGTCCACCAGCGCGAAGGACAGGCTCGTCCCGAAGCTCCAGCGTCGGTCGAGGACGTAGATGACCCAGAAGACGTTCACGGCCAGGTCTCGCTCCCCCTGCTCCGGGAAGGTCTCCAGCAGCGTGGCCTTCCGGTGCAGCCCCATGACCAAGGCTTCCCGCGCGGCGAGGCCGATGCTTCGCCAGGCCAGGAGATCCTGGTCGCAGTGGAAGTAATAAATACTCTGCTTTGGGGGGGTGCGGGAGAAGCGGCCAATGGTCAGTCATGGTTCTGCTCGGTTGTTATAGCGTCGCTGTGGCAAAAGGCGGCACACGCACCAGGACAATCAGTAGCTGCAAATCCTTCAGTTCCCAACTCGGCTTCAGGACGCTCAGCACACTGCGCTCGACGGGGGCCACCAATGCGGCGCTGTCCTCGCCACATCCGTGTCCCTCGATCACGGTCGCCGTGGCCAGGGCGAGCTTGGCGAGGTGTAGGTCTTTGACGCCGACCCGCCCAGCTCGGCTCGCGGTCGCGTCTTGAGCCGCATCCTCCTCAGACGTTCGGGCCATCTGGAGGAGCTCGGCCGAATTTTGGACCAGTCTGTCTGTCTGCAGGCACGGATAGACGGATTCCACATCCTCCTGGAAGACTCGTATCAGCCGCGCGAACTCGGCCGCGTCGCAATTCTCCCAGAACCGCGCATCAAAGTTGGAAGCACTCCTCCGCCGCAGGGTTCCAGTCCCGTTGGGCGTCTGCTGGCCGCTTTGAGGGGGATTGTCAAAGGTCGGGACTCCTAGGCGCGACAGGGCGCGATCTCCAGCCTCAAGGCTATACGCAGACCTCGTCGGGCCGATGAACCGCGGCTCCTCTGGTGCGCTCCAGTCGGTGGCCGAATGAGTCGTCTGCTGTGTCGATTCTCTCTCGGATGAACCGCCCCTTTGGGGGGTGCCTGATGCGGAGCTTGGGACTGAGGCTCCATTCACCGCTGCGGCGGTGGTGACAGACATTGGCGTCGGTGCCGCTGCCTCGGGCGTCTGGGCCCCAGGGGCGGTGGTGTCGGGCTGACGTGCTGGCAGAGTAGCCGGCGTGGGAGGCAGAAGGTCCCCAGGCGTATGCTGCCGCTGCGCCCAGCCATGAGGGTCGCGGTGTTGCCTGGCCGTGGCAGTGGCCATCCAGTCGCTCAGCGTATTGCGGAGCGCCTCGACATCTCGCCTCAGAGAGGAGATGGTCTCGCGGCTGCGATTCGTTAGCCAAGAAGCACGTTGCTCGTCCCGAAAAACATCCTGGCGCACGACGCTGGGAGCTTGACAAGGCCGGCTCACTCATCCCTCGGCCCCCGCCCGGCCGCGTCTGCGGATTCGCAGCGCGCCGCCTTGTAGTTGCAGGCGGGCTGTCCTTTGGAAATACATCTCTGGCAGCTGCCTGCGGAACGACCAGGTATGCACTTGAGTTTGCGCCGTCTACACTCATCACTGGAGCCGGGAATGCAACTATTAGCCTCCAATGGCCGGTACTATGTTGTGGAGCGCCACGAGGAGCCGTGGAGATACGGGCCGGACCCTCGGGTTTGCGAACCCGCAGTGTGCGTGTGCCCCCTGGTAGAGCTGTTTGTAGGGTGAGGCGGGGAGGACAGACCAGGCAACAGCAGTGTATTTGCGCCTCTTGGAACGGCTGGCAGGGTTCTCCGGCGGCAGCTGTCGGCGGGCTGGCACGGCAGAGGCATGCTGACGGTCCGCCATGGCCCTCAAGACGATTGCATCCCTCTCAGGGATCATAAGCGGTATTTTCGCAGTGGATTCCGCGCGAAATGGGTAACGTTTACGGTTCCTGAGAGCTGTGGTTCGATTGTGGTTCGGTGGTGGACGGACTGCTCGGGATAGTAGGTAGCCGAAGGGCGTTTCCCGAGATTCTAGCCGACGGCCCTTCATGTTGTCCTTGGCAACTGCTACGGAAGCTCACATGCGGGCGAATACAGGGGTGCTGATAACAAACGTGGAGGCGGGGCTCCCAATGGCCCCTCAAGTGCCGTTGGACCTCAGAGTGCAGACCCTTGTTGACAGGGATAAATTATGGCAACATTTTCCTATTCGGGCCTCTGCGGTCCAACGGCACTTGGTCATTGCTACATTGGACCTGTACACCTACACGGGCGAAGGTCGTGTCCCCGAAGACGGCCGCTTGAAGTGCGGCTTGAGCTGCATCCAGGTTTCGTCGCTGTAATGGGACTGAAGCTTCTGCGACGTCTCCAGACCCCACCGCGTGACCCCGAGCATCAGGCTGCTCTCGAACATGAAGGCAAGACTCCCGTCGCCGACCTTCCGAGGCTGGAGTTGGGCGTTGGATGCCTTTTCGAACGTGTCGGCGTCGGGGCCGTGGGCCGACATGACGTTGTGCAGGCTCGCCCCCGCCGCCTGGAAGCCCTTCCCCGACTTGGCGTCGTACTCCCCGCAGACGAGCCCCATGAACTCGGACATGGTGTTGCGGTGGTACCACGGCGGGCGGAATGTGTCCTCCTGGACCAGCCACCGGGGCGGGAAGATGACAAAGTCGGCCACGGCAGAGCCTGGCTTGGACGACGGGCCCGTCAGGACCGTGTAGATGGAAGGATCGGGGTGGTCGAAGGACGTGCTGCCAATGACGGAGAATCGACCCAGGTCGTACTTGTAGGGATAGTCTGTCAAGAACGTGTCAGTACTCAACCGGGGCAATGCCTCCTGTGTTTTTTGGACACGCGGCGAGGGGACGGAAAAGAAGGGAGGGAGTAGCCGCGAGTCGACGTACAGCTAGCAACATTTTGTCAGCAGGGTGAAGACAACAAGGCCCGGGAACCCGCAAGCAACACCGACTCACTTTCCGTGCCACCCCACGACGTCAAAGGGGGTGTGGTTTTGCTGGGCGGCGAACAGGCGCTCGTTAAACTTGTTGATGACGGTCCACGAGGAAGCCGTGTCCTCGTCGAAACGGGCCACGGGGATCTGGAAATCTCGGGGGTTCGCGAGGCAGTTTGACCCGATGGGACCCAGTTCGGGGAGCACGAAGTGGTCCTGGTAGAGCTCGAGGATGTACCCCCGGATCGGTCCCTCGGGCAGATCAACCCTATACTTGACGCCGCGAGGCATGACCAGAATCTCCTTGGGCCGGACCAGGATGTTGCCGAACTCGGTCGTCACGTCCATGACGCCGTGCTGCGCCACAATGAGCATTTCGCCGTCCGACGAGTACACGGCGGTGCGCTCGGCCATGTTGCGGCCGGCCGCGTAGATGTAGATGCCCACCCCGGTCTTCATCGAGGCGTCGCCGGCGCCAGCAACCTTGCGCAGGCCGCGGACCCAGTCGACGCTCTGTTCAATATCGAAGGGATCCCACCGCATCTGGTCGGGAATCTGCTCCAGCTCCCGCTCCAGCGCGTGCACGCCATGGGGCTCAAACTTGGAGTGGGCGGCTGAGGGGAGAACGCGGTAGAGCCATGCCTGCTGGTTCTCGTGGCGAGGGGCCGTGAAGGCCGTGCCCGACAGCTTCTCTGCGTAGAGCCCGTAGGGGGCTTTCTGAGGAGAGTTGGCGCCCACGGGCAGAGCGCCCTGGATTGCCTCGGACCTGTGCCGACCCAAGATTGTTATCACCCCTTCTCCCATCACATGGCGGCAGCGGGAGCGAAGCGGCCACGGCTCGTCCGCTTTCAAGCGGCGTTGGCCGTACGGTGGTGCTCACTCATGGAAAGAGCCAAAGCCCGTCATATACGGGTATTTCTCCGGTGTGGAGAAGTCGGTGACGGGCATGTTTCTGGAAGTGCTGGTCAAGAGTGTGGGAGGCGTGGTGGTATCGATCGTGCTGTATAGATCGCGGCCTTCTGTTGGCTCATACACGCTGGCCTACCTGGGCACTACTATAATAAGACTGCTTCTGCTCGTCGGGCTCGTCCCATCCCCCACGGGTTGCTCCGTTCCGCAGCCGTCTGGCGTGCTGTGTATTGCATCCCGTCGTCGGCACACCGGCCGGCTCCGGTACCGGCGGACTTATGCCTGGCACGCAGGTAGGCGATGTACCGACATGGGTCCCAATGATGGACCATCCGGTCCCCGCACATCTACCCCTGCCAAGACGCCGTCGGAAACGTTCCGAACGCCCGAGGCAGGCCGCCCTGCCTGTAGCGCCAGCGGAAGAACGGTTCCATCCACATGAGCATCACGGCTCGGAATTGTACCAGGCATCCCGCTTCCTGCCGTGCGCTTGATTTCCGAGACCAGCCTCGATGTCGCCTCCAATGCATTAGGTGTTGTATCTCGTACAGGCGTGCTCGCCATATGCGTCGATGCTTACATAGGTAGGCATGCATTTTTGCAGCGAGAGAAAGAGGCCATTTATCAGCATTTGCCATCGCCTCTGTTCAGCCAGAACCTACTTCGTGCACCGCGGTCGATCGTTCATCATGGACTCTTGGCTTTCCATCCCGGCCAAGTCGCACTTCTCGCTGGCCAACGTGCCGTTCGGCGTCGTCTCGACCGAGGCCCGCCCGCAGCCTCACATCGCCGTCGCCATCGGAGGCTACGCTCTGGACCTCAACGTCTTGGCCCAGCGCAACGGATTCTCCGAATGTGCGGGCCTGCAGCGCAGTCAATACAACGTATTCTTGGACACTACGCTCAACCGGTTTGCCGCCCTCGGCCGTCCTGTCCACCGCCAGGTGCGCAAGTACATCCAGGATCTCCTGAAGAAGGACACGGCCTATCCCCAGGTCCTCCGAGACGATGCCCAGCTTCGCCAAGAGGCCCTCATCCCGCTGGACCGGGTCGAGCACCATCTCCCGATGACGGTGGGAGACTACACGGATTTTTTCGCCGGGCGAAACCACGCCCAGACCGTGGGCGCCATGTTCCGCGGGCCGGAAAACGCCCTGAACGCAAACTACAACCATGTCCCGGTGGCATACCACGGCCGCGCAAGCTCCGTAGTCGTGTCCGGCACCCCCCTGCATCGTCCCAAGGGCCAAATCCTGCCCGCTCCCGGTGCGCCCGCGCCCATTTTTGCGCCTTGCAAGAAGCTCGACATGGAGCTCGAGCTCGGCATGTTCGTCGCACGGGGTAACCAGCTGGGGCAGCCCATCAGCATAGACGATGCCGAGGAGCACATCTTCGGCTTCGTCCTGATGAACGACTGGAGCGCACGGGACATTCAAATGTGGGAGTATGTGCCCCTCGGTCCGTTCAACGCAAAGAACTTCGGCACGAGCATCAGCCCTTGGGTTGTGTTGGCCGATGCCCTGGAGCCGTTCAAGACGCCAGGCCTGCCGAATACTGTGGAGCTGCAAGACTACTTGAAGGAAACGAGGAATGACAACATTATCGACATCAAACTGGAGGTGTCGCTGTCTAGTAAGCGCACCCCCGCTCCGGTTTGACATCGTCTTCCGCTGACCAGCTGCACTTCGTTTCAACCGTTTTAGCAGAGCAAGGTGATTCCGGCGTCGTCACGCGCACTTCTTCAAAGAACCTCCTGTGGTCCTGGCCACAGATGGTTGCCCATCACAGCGTATCGGGTTGCAACATGCGGACCGGAGATCTCCTTGGCTCTGGAACCATATCGGGACTTGAGCCTGGATCCCAAGGGAGTTTGCTGGAGCAAACCCAAGGGGGCAAGACTCCCCTCAGCTTGCCTGGCGGTGCGCAGCGTGGCTTCGTAGATGACGGGGACACTATAACCATCACGGGATACGCCGGCTCGCTCGAAGAAGGCGCCGTGGGTTTCGGTGAATGCCGATGCAAAATCCTGCCAGCCGTATGAAGACGTTCGCTACAGATCCAGAGGGATAATTCGGAGGCCACCATCTCCAACCCCCAATTATGACCAGCCACGTTTTACACCCGCCACGGTATTTTTAACGTTTCTCGACGAAAATTAATGTCTGGTCCTGATTTTTGCATGTTTGAAACAGCCAAACAGCCATGAAGCAATATGCCGAACAACACGTGGTTGAGGCCATTTCTAAAGTGGCAGACGGGGGGTATAATCAGGGCGGCCACCAACGATTGGGGTATCCCAAAGCTAACCCTACAACACCCGCCTCAAAAGGTACCCTGCCCTTCCGGGAAGCCATTGCGCTGCCGTTTATGAAGCAGGCTTGGCAAACGAGCCTTCCGGAGAGCGCTTTAGAGAGCGCCCCGGAGAGATAGCCCTGCCCTATCACCATCAGAGAAGTCTCCTGATCCTTCCACGCTAGATTTTCGACTTTGATACCCTGAGGCTCTGTCTCACGTGCCTCGCGGCCGAGATGCCCTGCTCTATGGCCCCATCTATGAACCTTCTGAATCCACTCGCCCAGTCTGCACTGGCCATAGCCACCTGGCCGTGTGGCTGTTGCAGCACAGGGAGGTACTTGCTCATGCAGCCAGGCCCCAGCACGCCCAAGAGCCGTTCGTCAGAGGGTTCGCAGCCCAGTCGTGCGTCAGGTAAGCGCACACTTCCGCTCCCGGCTTCATATGCTTCTCGAACTGGGTCACGATTTCGTCGCGGTCCTTGTGGTCGTTCAGTCTCCCGCCGTACCTAAACGCTACGACATAGGTGCCGTCGGCGCCAGTGTGGTCACTGAAGGCGAAGCAGTAAGGCGAGCTCCCGTGAGCCTCGGCCGCCGAATAAAAGGGCGGCTCTATACTGGCGAGTTTGACGTGGAACTTGGTGACTGCGCAAACGTGCCCCTTCCGGATCGCCCCTTGGCGAGTTGGGCCGAGGGGAGGGTCGAAGTTGATGCTAGAAAGGGCGTTTCTGGAGCAATGTCTGGTCAGCCTTGGGCCCCTCCAACCGGAGGCTGAAGTCGGTCTCGAAAGGCCCATCTGCTTACAATGGTATCGTGCACACGGCGCGGTCCGCTCTGATCTCGCGGGCATTTGTGCTTGTAAGTATGACACGGCTGCCGTTTTGGACAATGCTGCGGATAGTCGTCCCCATCAGGACATCTCCGTGATAGTCGCGCAGAATCGACTTGGCCAGCATCGTCATCCCGCCGCCTCCGAGCTTGTGCATGCCGGCAAACTCGACGACCCTGTCCAGATCGTGGCCCCCGAGAGCAAACCATCGGAGCGCCTCTGTCCATGCCAGCCCACGCCCGCTCACGCCACCAAAGGTGCAGAGGAATGACTCAAAGACGTCTTTGTCCTGCTGCGACTCGCCGCCCACCTGGTCCAGCCGCTCTCGAACGGTGAGATTGTCGTACTTGGCCCAAGGTGCTGGCTGTCTCAGAATATCAAGGGGATATGGAATCAGCTCACGGCTGGATAGGCCTGACACTGCTGTAGCCTGCTATAGCGGAGCCAGACCTGTTACAGAAAACGATGCCGTTTTTTTTTTTTTTTTTTTTTTTTAAAAAAAGGCCGGCATTTGTTACGGCCAGTAGGGCTTCAACTGTAGATAAAGGAGTTGGGACCGGAGACTTTTATCGTTAGATAAGGGCAGAGGCTCCACAAAGTGGATCCCGCATAAAGATATCCCAAATCCCTGCAGGGCCAGGCTTCCGGTCTCCAACCTACTCCGAATATCATCTTTCTGCTCCTTCAATTGTACTGCCCTCGACTGCTTTAACAGGAGGGACGCGGTTAAAGCTTTATCGACCCGTTCGATTAGATGGCCTTGGCAGATAAGCTGTTGCTGTGCGTGGGGGCTTGTGGATCAAGCCAGGCATTTCAGATTTCAGATTTCAATCCCCTTCGAGGAATGTCGACGCACGCCCACCAAGCAATTTAACGCTCCTAAAACCGCGCTCCAGGTCGGGTACCTCGGTATCCCTTCGGGGTCGCCCTTCCGGCCTTTAGTTATCCAGTAGGGAGTGGGCCTATGCGCAGGCCAGGTGTTCCGCTCAATGGGGACTGTCGGGCACGCCGAGGTTCTCGCACCTTGAGGATCCGCAGGCTGGCTGGGTCTTTTGGTCCCTTAGAGACTGCCTTGCGTAGCTGGATCGCCTTTGCGGATCGATGGGACGGGACGGGATAAAGCTTCTGCCGACGCTCGGCTTGCTCGCCAACAGGTACACCTTCGAAACCCTGCCCTACTACCGTCGTTAGCGTCGAGGACATGGCCCGCACCGTGGACGCCCTTATGATTAACGCCATCGGGTTCGGGGAAACGGACTAACTCAGTCGGCGTAACGATACAGGGTCCCAATCGGCTCTATCCTAACCGTCCAATACCAACGCTGCCTGGGCGAATCGAACCAGTTAGGATGCTCCCCGCCGGGCGTAGAAAGGCGATACTTATCAACCGTCATTTGCACCTCGTCTCCTGGGACCTGGTAGAGCGAAGGGCGAAATCAGGGTCCGGATGCTTCCAGGTCGTCATATCCGCCTCCTCGTGCTCGAAGAGAATTCGGCCCTCAATCGTCTCCCCTGCCCACCAGCCCTTTGGGAGCGTCGCTTGCAACGCCTCCGCGGATATCACTGGGCGCATTTGCGGCGGCGTAGAGACTTGAACCAGCGCCCTGTGCTCGGTGTGGATTTTTATGATCGCGTCGTCCGCTTCCCCGGGCAGCAGGGTAATAAATCGAAAGTCTTCATCGCCTTCCAGGTCGGTGTACGTGTAGGGCTGGAGACTGTCGATGCTCACACCCGGTTCTTCCCCTAATGTTTGTGTCGCCATCGTGGAATCGCGAGACTGTCGCTGCTTCTGTCCGAGCCGAACGGATAGGATTGGGTAACGAGATGAAAGGTTCCAGAAAACACACAGAAGAAGATGGCTGATTCAAAAAGGAGGGTAAAACGTTGATTTCGAGATAGCGTCTGCACCGGCAGTAGGTTGGGCGACAGGGAGAAAGATGGGTGGCAGACATGTGAGAACGGGAAGGAGAGTTGGCAGCGCCAAATAATTCAAGGACAAGTGGACAAACTTGCCCGTATTGCTGCAAAACAGTCCGGCCAACCGATATCGAATTGTTTGTGCATATCCACTCTCCCACATTTCGGGTCATACAGCACGAGTGGGATGTTGCGTGGGCCCTAGATGGGTAGGTATGTGGACAGAAACGTGTAAGATGCTATTCCTGCCCGTGTGTGGATCTATGGCTGCTGCCTGCTAGCATCGGGATCGCTTCCAGATAGTGGCGCCGACGCCCTAAAGTGCACATACGTGTGCTAATCAGGTCTCTGGGCACCAGCCACACCCACAAGCCAGCCAGCCTGCCTCGAAGTGGCGTGACAATGTAAACTGGCGAAATCCGAAACCTGGAGGTGTTGCCCGTGCTTCCCGATGATTACTTGATATTCGATTGGCAGCCTGACCACTTCGACCGACATAAAAGGGCTCGGAGTGCCCTTCGTAAACCCTGTCCCGAACCTCGAGTGGCTTGGACAAGCAAATCATCTCATGCCCCGTCGCAAAGCGCAGCACAATCAAATTATAGAACAAGCCTCGTCAGCTGAAGCCCAGTGTCGGTGTGCAGCGGTGAGCGACAGCGAAACCTCGGCGCAAGGAGAGAATCCCGCAGAGATACTTGGGCACCAGATCTATGTACATACATATATGACAGTATCTATTGGCTTTGTCTAGCACATCTTCTCCTCGACCAGCTGGCCTCGTCGACTCTAACCCCCCCTGTTGACCATTCCTCATTTGCCATGTCCAGCCCGCTGCTCCTTCTGCAGACCTTCCCGCTCTCGGAATGGGACTTTGGGCGTAACTGCAGCACAGCGGCACCCTTCTTCCGGGAGTCGCGCGGCGATCTCAAAGGCGCGTGCCTCAACACCACTGTCGCCTTCTTGCGCGGCTCTCTCCCGTCTGGGTTCAACACCACCACCTTTCCCCCGTCAGAGCTCGACGCTGCCCTGGTTCAATGGTCTTGGGTGGCGCAGATTCCGCAGCAGCAGCTCAATCTTGCCACTGCGGCGTGCAGGGCAGACATTTGCCCCCTTCTCGGGTGGCCGGCCGAACCAGACGTTGCGGGGGTCGGGGTGCGTATGAACCCATCAAGTAGCGCATCTGACGGGATCTCTAATAATGCAATGCTCAATCCCGACTGGAATAGGTCATGAGTGTCTTATACGTCCAAACCGCCATGACTGTCCTCTACGCCCTTGTTTTCATCGGAGACCGGATCGAGCACCACCTCCAACGTCGTCAACTACCGCCCTCGCCCCAACTCTCGCTTCAACGCCTCCCCCCGCTTCAACTCCCGCCCCCGCTTCAATTCTCACCCTCGCTTCAACTCCCGCCCTCACCTCAACCCCCGCCCCCACCTCAACTCCCGCCCTCGGCTCAATCCCTCGCGCCAACTCGAGCTTCGTCCCCAACTAAACCCCCACTCTCCCCCCATGTCCTTGCCCAACTACTCAAGCCTATCAAAGGCTGCCTTCGCATGAACGTCGATTTCGCATTCCAGTTAGGTCTCGCCCTCTCCATCTGCATGCTGATAGCGCACGCGGACGACCGGTACAGCGTCCACTCGATCCAGGCGGGAACATACGCCGCGGCGACATCCACCGCATCGTTCCTCGTCCTCGAGTTCATCGCATGGGAGTGGTGTCAGTGCCTTAATCTGCCGTACTTGCTCATCCCCGCCCTCTATCTCGTCCCGTTCCTCTGCCTCGTCGTGCTCTCCAACGTTCGACAACACGGCGCGACCGGCTATATGGCAGGCCCCTTCTATCAGCTGTGCTATGACCTGCGAGGTGCCGACGAGATTGCGGGCAGGATGCACTCCGCGGTGCTAGGCTTCTCGGTTTTCTTTCTTGCCAGCTTTGGTATTTGGACAGTCCTACGCCGTCGTGGAGAGGAAGGACGGCCGACCGCGCTGGAGACGGCGCTGCAAGTTTGTGTCGTCGTTTTAGGTCTCGCCAACCTGGTCATGATGCTGTGCTCGTTCGCCGCCTACCGGAACACGATAACAAACGCCCTCGGGGCAAATAATCCCGAGACGATTTGGACGCTGGGCCAGATCATGGCGATTAGCGCCTGGATTCCGATTGTCATCAGCTTTGTTTATCTCGTATCCGCTCAAGGTGAGTTTGCACACCCCATGTCCGAATGCCCAAGTGTCATGCTCACTGGTAATAAAGACGGGTATACGATGGCTTGGAAATGGAGGCTATTGAAGGGGTGGAATCTCTCACGGGACCCCTGAGTCTAGAGAGGCGGGAACTCGACTCCCTAGACGCCTACTTACCGAAACGGACGCCTGGGGGTGGATGTGCGTGGACCCTGGGTCCGGCATTGCTAGCCCAAGATAGACTCCTGGCTATCCGTTTGCACTATCGTTTGGTGTGGATCTCGCCCTTTTTGGAAGTTGGGTGTGGTAACTGGTCGGGGAAAAAGGGGGGGCCAGCATGGCGAGTTTAGCCATAACGTCACGTTTTAACCCCTTCTGTCCCACATTTGGGTCGCCCCCCGGGCCGGGCACTTTCCGGCTCCCCGTCTCCCCCCGACCGACCTCGAAAGTCCAGCTGAGATGGGTATTGCCCTGGTTATTGGAGCTGACGTCGCAACACTAAAGGCTGCTTGGGGGCTCCTTGGACAAATTCCCTATGCCGGCAGTTTATGTGGCTGCCCTCGTCCCGTGGATCCGACCCCTGTCTACCCCGGATTCCATTTAAAGTTAATTCGGAACGCTGTCGAAAATGGGGCGAAAGGCCGCACGTCCCGTTAGCGCGTAGGTGGATGCGCTTCCCCGAGGTTCAACAGGGGCTGGCGGTCGGTCAGGTGCCCGCCTTTTTGAAAAGCCCCGTTTCTCTTTGCCGCCTCAAGCATGTTTGTTGCTGCCGGCCGTTGCTGCCCCGAGCAGTGGTGATCAGTCGTGCTTCTGTCCGCCGACGCGAAAGAGGGGCATATCAACGCGGGGTAATGGCAGACTTACCGACTACGCTTGATGCCTGTCCGGGCAGCCTTGGGCGATTGGACACCTGCCATGATTGAAGGAGCTCGAGGGGCCGCCGCCATCATGGTTAAACCTCAATATCTGAGCATCACCTTCAAGCTGTCAACAGATCCTAGTCTAGCAAACTTCACTCTACGAGTGTTACAGCTAAAGCCTCGGCCAAGCTAAAACCATCACATTTCTGTTTGCCATCAAACAATGGGCCTGTCTCTTACAATGCCTATAAAGAGGAATTTCACTAAAGCGTTCCTGTTACTACAATATGGCAGGGCTGCCGCGCGACGTCCGCCGCCACGACCTTCTTCGACCCCATTGCCATCGGACCCTTTGACGAAGAATTCGTCGACGGAGCCCTCGGGCGAACAATCCCGCGAACGCGTTGTGGAAACAGGCCCCAGGACCTTCCCGCCCTGAAGCCCGTGCGCGACAACGTCCTCGGAACCTGGGCCACGCTGAAAGATCTTGAGACGGAAACGGAGAAGACGGCACAAGCGGTTTCACCGCGACAAGTTGCACCTCGACAACGTAGGACGCTATTACCGGTTCAGCGTTGACCACGGGCTCGAGGAGATCGGGTTAGAGGAGTCGAAGAAGGAGACGCAGCTGCGACTTAGGCCAATCCGCCTCTCCAGCGGTGCAGACCCACCGGGGCAGAAGCGGGGCTGCTCGAACCAGCTGGCCCACACAACAAAGGTCTGTTAGAGGCGCGAAGGTCCTTGGCAATGATGACATCCTTCCACGACCTCGACGTTGCAGCCGCCACGCACACAAACTAAGCTCCAGCCTAGGACACCATCGCCGGCAATGACGGCACACAAACCACCCCTTTCTAACGGCATCCTCGACAGCAGGAGAGTGCCAGACTCCCCAGGGGCATGATCGGCAGCACCAGTCGGGAGAGGCCCGGGCGGGCAGAGGCACAAAAAAAGCCGCAGGGATGCCTTGGAGGTGCCCAAGGGATCCCCCCAGTTCGCTAGAGAACAGGGTTGATTCGTCGCTTTTGTTATTATCGCTCCACCCCTCGTCCAGTTCCACATCTTCCTCGAGCCTATCAATACTTAGCATTGTGCTGCTAATGCACACTCCAAATTGCATACAATTCCTCAACACCCGCCGGAACTGGCCCCTGAGAGGGCCTTTGGCACAGAGAGCACAATACAGAGCACTTTTGCCATGCCTACGCTGTGCGACAGCAACGACGTGAGGAATGACCCTAGCGTTTATGCTCCAACGTGTGACCTAATAATGGCAGGTGGCTCAAGGCCAGGGAAAACCCCGGTCGATCCAAGTTTTGAGCAACCAAGACATTTAGGCGAGGACGACAGCACTGGCGCAGGGCGAAGGGTCACGAACGCTTTGGACGGAGACGGAAACCAAGCAGGCTGAGGCGGGTGTCCGAGAAAAAGAAGCTCACGCATGCATGTACCATGTGCCACCCTAAACCTCTTCCATCACACACCCCTTACGCAGTGGGCTTCCGCAGCTGCGCGGCGATGGCCTGATAGGACCCCTCCTCGATGTCCTCCAGGATGCCAGGGCCCGACAGCCGCCACCCGAGCTCTCGCATCGCCTTGCCGCCCGACGACCGGTCCTCCTGCGCCATGAACCAGGCGACGAACGGGCCCAGCTGCGCGTTCGCCTCATCCTGGCTGGCCTCACGCACGGGCAACCCGACCGCCGCGGCAACCACACCCCACAACTGCGCCGCCGTCACGTCGGCCCCGCTCACGGCGTTCCACACTTCCCCGCCCTCCCCTCGCTCTTGCTCGACCAGCAGCAGCGCCAGCGCGGCCGCGTCGTCGACGTGCACGCTCCCGATTCGGTACTTGCCGCCGCCCACGACAACGGCCCCGCCCGTCTGCGCGGCCAGCCCCATGAAGCGCGCGACGCCGCTGCCGCCGCGGCCGTAGACGAAGGGCGCAAAGCGCAGGGCCGAGACGCGGATGCCCCGCTCGCCCGCCAGCGCCAGCGCCTTCTCCTCCGTCCTAAAGCGCGAAAAGCCCGGCGGGTGCCCGCGCCGGCGCGGCGCCGTCTCGTCCGTATCGCCCCCGGCCGGGTCGTTGGCGCTCGTAAGTGTGCCCGAGGCGAAGACCAGTGTCCGGGTTGCGCCCTTCCCGTCGGCCGTCAGGCCGTCCGCGATGGCGTCGAGCGCGGCGAAGTCGGTCGGCAGGATGTCGTCGTAGGTGCCCTTGCCGAAGACGAAGGCGGTGGCCAGGTGGATCACGGCATCGGCTTTGGCGCTCTCGGAGCGCAGCAAATCGACGGAGGTGAGGTCACCGCGGACGGGGATGGCGCCGAGGGCGCGCAGCTTGGCGTCGTTCTCGTCGCCGCGCGAAAGAGAGCGGACCGAGTGGCCGTTGGCGATTGCGAGGGACGCGACGACCGAGCCGATGTAGCCGCTGCCGCCAGTCATGAAGATGGAGAGGGACTTGGTTTGGGAGGCCATCTTCGTGTCTTCTTGGCGCTTGGGTTCAATGGGTCGGAAGGGGGCTCGCCTAGCAATCACGTTGGTCAGGAGACGCTGTGGCGGGACGAAGACAGCTGCCACCGCTGCAAACCGCCAAGGATATAAATAATTATGTCTCGTCGCGATCGTCATAATGTTGGACCAGGGTGACATCATCTCACCAGGTCATACCGGCGGAGATAAGAACCAATTTTCCCGGACCCGTAAAGCGTGAAGCCATTAGGCACGCGAACCGCGAACTCCGGGTGCCGGGACCCCCTGAAATTCCTTGGCTCGGGGCCGACAGCGTCGCCGAGACCGGCGGGGTTGGCGGGTGGCCGGAAGCCCGGATTTGTAATACCCTTGCCCCCGCCAGCTCGGTACCTGCCTAGAGGTAGCTAGCTCACGGGAGCGGCTGGGCCGTCCAGCTCCGCCCGCACTTGTGTGCGTCGACGGCATTAACGGAGTTAAGCGACTGCGTTCTGACAACTGGCTGCAGAAACGCAACGAAGATACACTTCGATCACATCCCATTCGGCAGTGACCCTCGAACTCGCTGCAGGGCCGGACATTTGTCGAAGCCGGCATCCCGGTTTGGGGGCTCGCATCCCTTTCCGGCGGCTCGCTAAATTTTGATATCGCAGCCTGCCCGGTCACGGCTACGCGCAACTGGACAAAACACTTGGACCGAAATCCGTACTCATAGGACTTCCATACGATGTCGCGAAGGGTTGGGCTTGCCTGGGTTCTCTCCTGTTTCCCGATAGGGCCACCCGACGACTCTGCTAGTCCAAGAAAGACTCGCCGGCTCCGGCTGAACACGTTGCGAGCTCTAACGACAAACGCTCCATCGCATGCGCCTTTCCGCAGAGTGCCACGCGGACCGGAACTACGACACTATCAGCAGACGTGCAATTTCGTCTCGGTCGGTCTAGCGATGGGCGTGGTGTTGGATACGTATCGTGCCCCGGCCGAAGGTTAGGTTAGGTTAAGTTTATTTAACGTCTGTGGCGAGTGCTGCCCCATTCTCGCCTCCCTAGGGGCATCAGACGTGCTAGCGGCCACCACATGAACCAGATACAGGGTCCGGAAAGCCGACAAAATTCACGGTAGCTAGCAAAACAAGCCCATCGACCGACCAGTGTCGGTTTTAAACACGTGCAACCCGGAGCGTGGCTTCTCCTCCCGATGCCCACCCGGATAGCCCGCTCCTGCGACCCGGAGCGGGCGAATCCGGCGGCAGGCCCGGCGATGTTGGACCGACAATACGCTGCGGAGCATAGTGCGCACCGGCGAGCTCCCGACGGACCGCCCGGCGGCCTGCATCTTGTTCAAGGCTGTGGAGTCGAGCTTCTGCTCGAAGCAATCCAAAAAGCTCCACGACAAAATGTACCACCACGCCGGTACGGGCTGCAATCGGGCCAGCGAGGGTTTGGACGACGATGGCGGCGCGCATAACGGGGGTTGCGAAGACCTTGCATCATTTGTAAATTTTGTGGGCGTGCAGCCAGCCACGATTTGCCGTCACTAGCAGCTCACGAGCGCAGAGAGAGAGAGAGAGAGAGAGAGAGAGAGAGATTATTTAACGCCGGAATATCGGGATTTACCAGTCCCTGCCTCCCAAAGGGCATACGACGTGCTAGCGCTACCTAAGCTCGTCTACACCAGGCTATAGTGCTGCTATCGAGGCGGCTAACAAACTGAACCCGTAGGCACACGGAAAACGGGCAGCGTTCCGGCACTCCTTGTTAGTGAGCGGGCAATCGGCGAAAGGGCGCCGGGGCGTTGTAGCGCTGCGGGTGATAGTAATGCGTTCGGCCGGCGAGTATGCCAGAAAGGGTTGAGGCCAGGTTTG